>JAASGM010000771.1:0-13446 GCA_023334215.1 Globisporangium cystogenes | reverse complement strand
CCCCCCCCCCCCCCCCGCCGACGGACTTCATGTGCATGGCGGAAGGACGACCGATCACAGCCAGGATGGACAGCGCGGTGATATAGGGGCGGCAGCGTGGCTTAGAAAGAGTCCCAACAACTTCGGAACACATCCGCTTCGCAGCGGAGGAGCGACGGCAATGTTCAGAGCTGGATGTCAAGACTCAACGATCAAGTCTAACGGGCGCTGGGCGAGCGAGTGCTTCTAGAGATACGTGCACACCCCGCGCGCGCCACCAAAACTCTCGCAGATGCGATGAGCAGTTCCGACCGCCAACACCAGGCTACGCTCGCACGGGCAGGCCACCACAGTGGCAGTCGGCGATCGAATACAGCTTCCGGCCGCCCGTCGGCGGTGCTCCCAACCAAGCGCCGAGAGCGAGCGTGAAACGTGGTTCTGCTGAAGGTGCCGGCACACACAACGGCCGTATGCCAATCGGCTGGTGCGGCGTGGATCCACCCATTCAAGTCGAGAATGCGACAACAATGGATCGACGCCCTTCAATCCCAAGTGACTCAGTCGCGCCCTGAAGACACACCTTTTCGACTCGCGCCGCCAAAACTAACAACGATCGCGCGGTGGATTGCAGCAGCCTGGAGCACCATCACCTCCCACATCATCGCAAACGGCTATCGCAAGTGCAAGATGTTGCCGTCGGAGGAGTGTATCGCTGCCGCCAAAGTCAACACCGAACTTGCCGCGCTCCACGTCTTTGAAGGGCAAGCACTAAGTGAGTTGGACGAATTCGACAGTGTCCAGCGCGAGGAGGCGTCTGTATGAACATCAGAATAGCGAAAGTGTGTGCTTTGTGGTGGTCAACATTGTTTGTCACGTGGTGTGGTGCACTGGGCTGTGACTGCTGCTATTGGTGGTGGTGCGCGGCAGATCTGTCGCCGTCGCCCCTCGCCTCAAGCAGCCACAGTCGCTGTCCTCAGATCCGTCGTCTTCAAGTAGAGCGGTGCCACTCTCCGCTCGTGGCTGGTGGCTCTCAGCGTGGAGGTGTGGTAGGAAGGCCTTGCTATCGACGACGAACACGAGCGCGTGGTAGAATTGAGTCCATCACCTCCTCCGACGTGTCTGCCTCCCAAGCTCCTGGTACGCGACGCACGTCTGCGCCGTCACCTTGGACGCCGTTGTGGCGGTCGCGAGCGTCGTCATGAGCCCCGCCTTGCCGCGCTCGCACAGCGCGCCATTGTAGACGCCGGCCAGGACCGTCGTGACCGCGAGCGCTGCTCCTGATGCTTTTTGGCAGCTTCCCGAATTTCATAATTTTCACTTCCAAAATATCAAATTTTGGAATCATGAGTGTCCACCAAGTTTGACAGGGATGTAAAGGATAACATAATATAATGGCAAGCGGAAACAAGAGAAAATGTCAGAGCGTGTAGCATTTCTGAAAATATTCCAGTACGTGTAAATGGTAGACAGCATGTGTAGCATTTCTCAAAAATTCCAGGAAGTGTACACGTGTAACCTCGAGATAAGATGTGCCAACATGTGTAATCACGTTTACTACAATTTGGCAAAACGTGTATAGTCACTCAGGGCCACTCGTCTGATGAGAAAATAGCTCACTCACTTCGAAAAATTACCATCGAGCACCGAACACAAGACGACATGAGCAGCAGGAGCGACGCGGACAGCGAAGACCACAACTGCGTCGAGCACAGGACTACCGATCAGGCGCCGCCGCCCAGAGTAGGACGGACATTCACCACAGCACTGCAGCACTCAACTGCATTCGAGACTACGCGCTCGGCAAGAACAAGGCAGTCAAACACGCAGCACGGAGCGGCCTTCATCGACATTCGTGTGCTCGTCTGCTGGCGTCGGATGCAAGGCGTTCGTTCGTGTGTGCCCAAGAAGTCAACACGCAGCGGCAGGCATATTACATATCCAGCATGAACCTGGAGCACATCAACTGCACCTCCGCTGCGAATTCGACCTGCCATCAGATCGCAGAGCTTCCAACGTTCGCTAGCGCAGTCGGTGCGAATGGAAACGTGACAGCTCGCGTACTCGCCGACCAAGTACAAGCGCGTGATGGAATATCTCTGTCCAACAAGCTGCGAACTATCTATCGTGCCCGCGACAAGCTTGCACGAGTCTCGGACTCTGGTCTCGACGGTGCCTGCATGAAGCTCCTCCACTATCTTCGTGCATTTGCTGCTGCAAACGAAGGCTCGCTGGCGATGATGGAGGCAGACGCAAGCGGCTGATTCAAACGGTTGATTGTGGCCCCGTACGTGTTTTGGGGTGCTGATGCGGCATGGCAGCAAGTGCTCGGTGTTGATTGCGCGCACAGCAAGTGCCCGAGCTTCTCTGGAGTGCAGATGCTGCTCGTCGGGCGGGACGGGGACATGTGAAACGTCGTACTCGCGTTTGCTTTGGTCCCAGCCTAGGACGTCGAAGGGTACAGGTGGTTCTTCTCCTGCTTGCAAGATGCCGGCATCAACTTCTCCAAAACTCCGAGTATCTGCGACCGTCACCCTGCCTTGATATCTGTCGCGGACATACTCGGCCTGCAGCTCCGATACTGCACACTTCATATTATCCGCAACCTCCTGGCTCGGTTCACGAAGTTCTCACATCGTAACAAGAACATCGTCTGGCAGATTCAAGCGGCCGAGACCCATGACGTGTACGAGAGGAGGTTCACGTGGCTCGAACAGGAAGTCGGCGACGACGTGAAGGTATACGTCCGCGCTATCCCAGCCCAGAGGTGGTGTGTGCAGGCTAACATCAGGGAGACCGCTCTCTTTGGCTGGCGCACCAGTAACTTTGTCAAGAGCGAGTTCGGTCCCAGTTCGTCAAGGGGAAGCTGAGCCTATTTGCCTTCGTGGAGGCAATGTGCAGTTTCTTGGTCGATGCCTGCTATCTCCGATCGCAAAACGCCAGCAAGTGTGTGATGGAGAAGCTGCTCGTGACACCAGCGACTCAACGACTGTTCGACAGCGAGAGTGCGAGAGTGCGAACATCGGGCAGTACACAGTTTAACGGGCGTCCGATGAGATCTCGTACGTGTGGAACCAGTGCGCACCTGCCCGAGTTCGCCGACGTGTCAGCGTCCGTTCGAGTGCACGTGCCCGTACATGGACCAGCGGTGCATTCCATGCAAACACCTGATCGCAGCGTTGGCCGACAGTAATCAGACCGCCAGGGTATACGACGGGTTTGCGGACTGCTACACTGTGGTTGCGTACTCCAGCGCGTTCCGACACGCTGCGATACATCTTTCTGTAGACGACGAGCTCGTCCTGTACGAGCCAAGCGCAGGCTTCGTTTGCCTACCTGCTGCTGCCACAAACCGACCTGGTCGTCCGCGAACTCGTCGTATCCAGAGTGCTGGTGAAGGAGAACCAGTGGCCGTTCACAGGTGTTCGCGATGCCACCAAAGAGGACATAGCAAGCGCAGTTGTTCGGCCTCGGCATAAGGAGACGCCCCTCATCCGCAATACACTCGACCCGAACTAGCTTTGCTGTCCATTAAAGTGTTGATGAGTTTGTCGATATCAAGTCACTACGGGATTTCTCGTTGTCCGACATCAGTCAGCTTGGCGTTCGTGTTTTCACGTCCCTCATCCGCAATATGCACTGTTAAGGGAGTGTTTGGTCTCGAAGGGACGCGCCGAGGTATACAGCGGACGATGTCACTCCGGGAATTGTCGTCTTGTAAGTATGAAAGCCATCGAGGCCGATAGATCCCACATCTGCGAATTGTCGTACAAGAGTTCGTGACTCATCAAATCAGCGATGTCACACACGAGTGCAGGTCATGCTACTACGGACATGCACATGTTCGAGATTGCTATGAAGCGTGTACGCAAAGTGCAAGCAGTTCCTAAGACCTCTTATGTTGCGGAGCGGCAGCTCAAAGAGCCACACTTGCACAAGAACCAGAGAGAATCGCCGTAGTCGACAGTGAAGTCTGTCCCCGGAGAGACGTCCTCGACCGTGGCGACCGCAACAGTGAGATGGCGTCGGTTCTGAACCTCGAACAGACCGCACGTCGCGTTACACGAGTGGCTCGCAAAGCGCATGAGGCAGCCGCGATCCTTTGTGTCGAGAAAGAAGCTTTGCTTCCGAGTGGTTCTCGTCTGGAGTTCAACCACATACGCCGACGTCTGCATCTCGTCATTCTTGTAGTCGTGAGCAGAGAGAACGCTGGCGTACTCTCCGATCACTGTGCCGGCAGTGGTGAAGCTGGATGCGAACAGTGTGAAGCCCAGTGGTCCGTGCTTGAGTTCCAGCCCCCCCAGCGTTGGCAAGGCGATTCCCACAGTCTCGTCCGACGCGGCAGTTGTTGCTGGCGCAGATCATTCCAGTTCAGGCGTTGGCACATCTGTCGATGAGGCACTTGGTGCCATAGCCGCACCAGTCTACAGGCCCGAGGTCTTTCACGATGACTCCGGACGGGTTATCAGTGTGCGCAATCTCCACGACGTCCGCTGACCACTCTGCATAGACATGTACACCGACCACGATGTCACCATCGTCATCCGAACCCGTGAGATCGATTGGCCGTGCTCGACCACTGTTCTCCGCTTCGTACACACTGTCCGGATCACTCGTGAGTGAGCGGTCAGTGTTCGTGCTGTTGATCGTGCAGGTTTCGTTGGTGGTTTCGGACCGCTGCTGTTGATCCGAGCCGACTGGTAGTTGCTGAGTGATGGTGGCGGCTGGCGCGTACTCGTCGACATGGCCACCCACTCGCTCGACACCCGAACTACCCGTTGAGCAGCTTGAGCCGTGTTCGTCTTGTGCGCACCATGTCACGTAGGCGGCGCTCTCCGACTCTCCACTGGTGGCGCTGCTCTCCGCGGCGTCCGGAGGAACGACACATTCGATGTCTGCTCTGTGCGCGCTCGTCGCTGCTTCCCTCTCCACACAGAACCAGTCGTCTTGCAGAAGTCGATCGTCGTCGTGCAGTTCTTGTGCAGTTTTTGGATGACGACGTGTCGGTGCGCCGTTGTAGTACGGTCCCTTTGCACTCGACCTGTAGTCACGCAGCGAGGTGGAGTTGATGACCTGCGCTCTATACACCCTGTTCGAGTCCCGCACTGGCGCTCGCTTTAACATCTGTGATCGCCTTCGGCTCTTCGCTTGATGGTAGCCGGTCTTGTGGCTCTTCAGAGTGTGAGCGTGACACGCACGCTGGTTGTAGGTCGGCACGCCCCCAAAGGGAACGCTCACTGGTAGCGGACAGCTCGCGGTGTCGGTCGTGAGAGTCGTGTCTTCTGCCGCGTCATCCATGCTGAACTCTCGTACTTGTTCGCGCGTCGCTGCTTGCCGCTCGCACGGGTGCTCCTGACCTGACTTGTAGCGCGGGCTCAATTGCTCTGTGCTGCGGGGTTGTTTGAGTGGCTGGTAGAAGAGCTGATTCTGGCCTCTGATTTCCGATCGGTTTTCTGGCAATTGTCAGTACTGTATGTGTAGCTCTGTAAAACATGGCTTTTTGAGTCTCTGTATATATCGGTAATCTCGCCCTAGATTTCACAATGAAAAGTATTCCATAATGTGAATTTCACATTATGGAATACTTTTCAGAAATGCTACGTTCTGGAAACAACGCAAAGGTCCCTGATCCTTGCGCTCTGAACCGGGTTTTTTAACTGACAGTGAGGAAGGCCTCAACGTCTATGAAAAAACCCGGTTTCAAGAGAAGATGCGCGCACCTCAAACTGGCGCACCCTGGAACGCCGGCGAAGCGAACACAGCCACCCCCCTCGCGTTCAGGTGTTGCTCCGTTCATCGCCTCAACGTGTGAGAGTTCGTCGCGTGGCTCCCGTCGTCGAGCGTCGAGCGTCTGAAGCAGCTAGCTCGCGTCTACTCGTGAAGAACCGTGGCGATGACGGGACGCAACAAGAGGTCCAGGGCGAGACGTCGTGGCGACTCCGTCACCGCTGATCCGAACGTGACGCCCGACCAAGCTGCGGACGTCGCAATGCCGGAACCGAAGCGAGCAGCGCTTAGTCGTGATGCGAGTGCTGGCGTTGGCGTTGGAGACGACGTTGCGGGCGACGTTGGAGACGACGAACGCGTGAGTGCGATGGAGATCGACGACGAGGAGGAAACGAAGGCGCCAGCGCCGTCGCCTTCACACGGTATTGCTTCTGAGGCGTACGAGATCGCGCACGAAGCGCAGCTGCTTGCGGGCGTCAAGATCTTGTCGGACAAGGCGAAAACTATGCCGTTTCCCAGCGACGCCGCCTCCGGGAAACGTTACGACATCCCGCTCCAGTATCCCTATAAGCGCAGCGAGATCTTCGTCCGCGACTGCTACGAGCAATACTACCCGCGCGTTATGCAGGATCTCTTCCCGCCGAGATCCAACACCAGTGCTGTGAAGACGTTTGATCTGGATGGCATGACGCTCACGGGGACGCCAGGTATGTGTTTGCTCCTCGATGGTCTATGAGGATTTCGGTTCGAGTAGCGCCATGCATGATACTGACTTGTCGTATGTGGCTGTTGCTTCGTGAATGCGTTGCAGGCATCGGGAAGTCGATGTTCCTCGTGTACTTCTTCGCGCAGATCATCAAGGACGCCAGGTTCAAGAACGCGACTGTGACGTTCGCGTCGTACACATCGGACTCGAAGCTGGAAGAGATTGCAGTTGCAAGGCTCTCAGACGGCCGCGTCGCATTTGACACCTGCAACGGTGACCTTCTCCTGAACGTCATCATAGAGGCAGAGACTCAAGCGAGCCTCGACGGTCGACCGTGCATCCGCTTGTGCGACGGACCTCCTGACATCCCTCCGAAGCACGTGCCGTACGTCGTCTTCACAAGCCCGAACGAGAAGTGGCTCAACAAGACGGCGAAGAACGAGAGCCACAAAGCGTACTACATGCCTCTGTGGACACTCGAGGAGCTACACGTGGCAGCAGTCAAGCTGGAGTTCAACGTGAAGTCCGAGTCGAATCCGTACCCGCTCAGTCTGATGGAGATCGAAGATCTCCACTTCGAGTTCGGTGGCGTGGCACGAGCTTGCCTCTCCGTGAATTCAGCCTTCCGCGGCAGTGAAAGAGATCGGCTGCAAACGTCGATTAAGTCGGCGTCGGACGTGGTTCTGATCCAGCGATTGCTCCAGGCGAAGGAGAACCCGGAGACGCATCACCGTATATGCCACTACGTTCCAGACCAGAATGACTGGACGAAGCGTTCTCTCAAGCTGGCGTCGAGTGGCGTGGAAGAGCTGTTGGTCGAAACAGCGACCAGCCTTCAGTTTCAAGCACGCGCGATGCTGATACAGTGGTTCGAGTCGAATCCGGGTACCAAGTCAGTCGCGGGCAAGCTGTTCGAGAACCAAGCCCACGAAGAGCTCCTGAGAGGCAAACAGCTGCAAGCACGCCACCTTCCTCCGGCGGATGCTGATGAATGCGATGCGGTGGTGTTCGACATCAATCCGACGAAGATCGACACCCGATACAGCCACGACTTCTCGCTCGGTACACTCAAAGGCGGGCCGTACTTCATCCCGAAGTCCCCGAACGCAGAGTCGATCGACTCGTTCTACTTCCTCCAGGGCAGGCGTGTCGCCTCCGAGCGTGTGGCATTTGGCGAGACCGAAGCTGCTGGCGGTGGTTCGTCCGACTCGAGTGGAGTCACTGCTGCTGTTGGTCGTGTGCGTCTTCGCGTTGGTGAAACGTGCCCGCGCTGTGGACAAGTTGTTGCTGATAGCAAGCGCCCGGCTGAAACGGCGAGCAAGTCTGGCACTCACAGTCGCGGAGGCGGTCGTGACGAGCCAGACGTGCCTGCGGACAAGCCGGACGTGCCTGCGTACAAGGCGATGCTCTTTCAGATGACGAACTCGGAACACCACCCGGTGAAAGCGAACGGGCTGGCGGACGTGCTCATGCGGCTCAACCTGCTGAAGCTGGCGATACGTGATAGTACGGGCGAGCCGGTGGCGTTGGTGTTCGTGGTGCCAAAGACAGCAAACAACATCGCCCAGAAGTACAAGCGCCAGATCATCGAGGCGAATTTTCCGAGCGCAAACGTGAAAAAGGACCTAGTGGCTTCGATCTTCGGGATCAGCCCGGAAAGTGTCAAGGAACTGGTTGCAGGCGTCGTAAAGAAAACCGGCAAAGAACAGATACCCGTCACGACAGTGGAAGAGCTCGGCGATGCTCTGAAGGCTGGACTCTGGGAGCAGTACCAAGCGAGGTACGACAACCACATGGCACGCATGGACAAAGGCAAACATGCACTGCCGCTGCTCGAGATCATCGACCAGTACGTCTGCGAAATCTAGGATCAACCGCGCTGCGGCCTCCAGACACGACACGGCGAAGATGCACGCGAACGCAGAGGTGAAGACGATATTCACTTGGTTTGGCATCGGCAGTTGGCGAAGCGACAACGCATTGACGCGCGAGCCGCGTTTGGGGAGACCGTGCGACGCTGAAGTCGGAAGTCGGAACTGAGGTGCGGCTGGACGGAAGGTGTTGAAGGCGTTGCTGTCGGGCGACTGAAAATGGAAATGTGGAGCGACACTGGCAAGTGGTAGCAGCCGGGTGTTTGGTGGATCTGCGATAGGAAGAAGAGCACGTGATGTTGGATGAACCATGAAGCGGCGATGCCAGGCTGGCGACAGTCGTTCCCTTGAGTCATCAATTGCATGATGACGCAAACATTGTTTACACAATAGTTGCGCACCTTCGCTATTGAGTACTCGTTACCAAAGGACAACAACATTGACCTCTCATAATTTGATCATGCGTGACACAAACAATTTATACAGGTAAAATTGTCCAAGTCTGTGCAAACAAGACGGATCGGTTAAAACAAGACGGCCCGTCTTGTTTTAACCGATCCGTCTTGTTTGCACAGACTGAAATGGCTCGGGAAAACGGCCATGGCATACATCAACTTCACCAGGAGCGCTCAAGAAGACATGGCAGACCTGCTCGCAGCCGTCGCCGGCGGCACCGCGCCGCTCGGCGCTGCCGCCACCGCTGTCGATGAGAACGGCGCCATCATCGGCCTTAGCCCCGCGCAGCTCGCGACCGCAAAAGAAGCCGCGATTTCCTGGGCCGCGGCGCACGGGCTGCTCGTCGGGTGGCGCGACCCGAGCCGCGCGACGCCGAGCGCGACGTTCACGCACATCCCGTTTTGTCTGCTGCCCGTGCAGGTGCGCGGTGCACGTAGTGTCGAGCGCTTCGGCGCCTGGTTAGCGAGAAAGCTGAGCTGACGGCGTGTGTGTATGCGGACGAGAGCAGCTCCCGAAGGCGCAGTTCGAGCACGGCGTCGTGCTCTCGCCGGTGTACGGCCGCCTCGTGGACCGCGTGAGCCGCGACGTCGAGTGGCTGCACAAGACCGTCTCCACGTGCGTCTCTCTGGCTGCGCAGTGCGCGCGAGGGAGGGAAAGTGTTTGTCGTGGCGCTGACGTGGTGGTGGTGTGGTGGGCGGACACAGCGTCGTCGCAGAGGACGCATTCACCGGCCGCCTGTTGGAGCTCTCCAAGCTCGTGCAAGCCGAGGGCGTGCAGCAGAAGGCGTATCTGGGCATCCACCGCTCGGACTACATGCTGCACGAGTCGCAAGCGGACATCGCGGACGACTCGCAGCGCCTGCTGCAAGTCGAGCTCAACACCATCTCCTCGTCCTTCGCGTGCATCAGCTCGCTCGTGTCGGATCTCCACCGGTGCGTGCTGCGCATCGCCTGTTGCGCCGGAGCGTCGCGCGTGGTAGCGACCGAGTGAGGAAGCAGACGGACTCTGACGACGCCTCCCTTCCCAGCTTCCTCATCAACCGCGTCGGCAAGGAGATCCCGGCGCTCGAGTCGTACTACGGGCTCCAAGTGGGCGAGTTCAGCGCGCACCTGCCGGCGAACCCTGCGATTCGCGAGCTCCCCGACGCGCTCGCGGCGGCGCACGCGCACTACGGCGTGAAGGAGTACGTCGCGTGCGCTTGGCTGGCGCCGCAGAGAGGAAGCTCGCTTGTCTGTGTACTGAAGGGCTCTATTCCTTCAGTGCGGTGATCGTGTTCGTGGTGCAGCCGAACGAAGCGAACGCGATCGACCAGCGCTGGCTCGAGTACAACCTGTGGGAGCACCACGGCGTCAAGGTGCTGCGCAAGACGCTCGCGGAGATGGAGACGCACGCAGTGCTGCGCGACGACGCCAAGCGCACGCTCGAGATCGACGGGCAGGAGGTCGCGGTGGCGTACTACCGCTCTGGGTACACGCCCACGGACTACCCGAGCGAGCGCGAGTGGAGCGGCCGCATGAAGATCGAGCGCTCGTACGCGATCAAGTGTCCGTCGATCGCGTACCACCTCGCGGGCACGAAGAAGGTGCAGCAGGCGCTTGCGGAGCCGACCGCGCTGCGGCGATTCATGAGCGAGGCAGAAGCCACGCTGCTCGAGTCGTCGTTCGCTGGACTCTACGGGCTTGAGAAGGAGTCGCCGGAGACCGAGAAGGTCAAGCAGATGGCGCTCGCGAACCCGAAGGCGTACGTCGTCAAGCCGCAGCGCGAGGGCGGCGGCAACAACCTGTACGGCGACGAGGTGGCGCATGCGATGACGACGTTCAGCCCCACGGAGCTCGAGTCGTACATCCTCATGGAGCGCATCTTTCCGAAGGAGAACCCGGCCGTGCTCGTGCGCAACAGCGTCACGGCTGCGGGTGGCACGATCAGCGAGCTCGGCATGTACATCACGAGTCTCTTCGACGACGGCCACGAGATCGTGAACAAGCACGCCGGGCACCTGCTGCGCACGAAGCTCTCGGGGACGGACGAGGGCGGCGTCGCCACGGGATTCTCGGTCGTGAGCAGCCCTCTGCTCGTCTGAGCTGCGCAGTTCTCTTCGCGAACATTCAAGCAAGCGAGTGAGAGGGAGAGCGCGGATGCATATGAACGGCTTAGAGCACGAACATGACTCGTTCCTGGTACATAGCTCGCTCGGACCACTCGAGCTCCAGCATCTTCGCCATGCAGCAGCTCAACGAACGCGGGGTGTTCTACCTCGCCATCTCTGACAACAAGAAGCACTTCCAGGGTCTCGTGCTCGCCAGCAACAACTTCACGCGTGACATCGCTGAGAAGGCGTCGCCGACTTCGTCTCGTTCGGCTGGTCGGAGCACTGAGCTCAGGAGCACGAAGTGACGGAGCAGGACTGCACAAGTTCCACAGAGGAACGCACTTGTTTCGAACAAGTCGGCAGGTCGAGCACGCGAGTCGAGCGAGCGGTCGGTGATCACGAGAGAGAGTGATGCAGGATGCATCGTGGGACGCGCAGACAGAGGTGCGAAGCTCTTTCGCGGTTGAATTTGCTACTCGCTCGGTAGCGTTGCTGCCTGGCACGAGGTGTGTTGCTCTCAATCATCGGCTCACGGAGTCGCGGACGCGCCAGAAGCGGCAGCATCGAGAAGACCGAAGCAGCATCGACCAGCTCTTTCGCGTCGTCTACGATCCTGCGAGCGATCGCTTCCTGCTCCAAGACAACGACATCAACGGCCTTCAGACGAAGAAGTCAGCATGGGAAGACCAGAGCTCGAAGGACTTCCCATGGAAGCAGTGGGTGCTCCCACCGCGATCAGCCTCCAAGGATCGATCACAGCACCTCGCACAACAGCGTTCAGCGTTTGTCTCGACACCGCCTACGACATCTCCCAGCGCCATCGAAGCCCTCGGTGAAGCCGTGGGAGCGCTCGAGCTCAAATCTGAAGCCGCAGCGTTGACGGACGAGCTCGCGCGGCGTTCAACGTTGCCCGAGTTGGACTTCTCCGCACTCGGAGCCCCGTCCGTCGATCCAGCGAGCGCCAGCTCCAAGAAGAACTCGACGAAGAAGCCGGCGTCATCCAAGAAGAACCGCATCCGCGACTACACCGCGCACTTTGCGAACGCGAACACACGGCTGCCGGCCGGGATCTCTCGCTTCGCGCTCCTTCCACACAGCGCTGGCGTCTCTGACGGCGAGAACGTAGTCACCGGCGAAGCTCCCACCTGGAACGGCGAGCCACTGCGCGTCAAAGTCGCGTGTGTCGAACGGGTGGACCTGCGATCCTACTACGCCACCATTGGTAAGCGTGGCAACCAAGCGGAGGAGCGCGACACCGGAGGCATCCAGCACGTGTTCGAACTCGCGCAGCTCTCGCGGATCCGCCCTCACGCCGACGGCTTTCGCGACACGGAAGTCAACTCCGGCTGCTCGTTCGCGCCGCTGACCTCGTCGTCCTCGTCCGAAGACGAAGTGCAGGAGGCATCGTCTTCGTCGTCGTCGTCGTTCTCGGACGACCCGTCGGCGCTGCCCGAGTTCCAGCGAGGCGATCGCGTGCTCTTCCGCGCCAAGCACCGCCGCTTCAGGGGGACGATCGCGCGCAGAGTGAGCATCTCGAGCTTCTACGACGTCCGAGCTGCGAACGGCACGCTCTTCTCCGCAGTGCCGGCGCGACGCATCCGCTTGCTGCCACAAGTCGCGCAGGAGCCGCCACCGTTCGACTTCCAGCGCGGCGACCGCGTGCTCTGGCTGCCAGCGCAGTCGTCGGCGACGAAGCAGCAGAGCTACAAGGCGCGCGTGCTTCGCCTGCGGTCGCTCGACCGCTTCGACATCGAACTCCGCACGGGACGCGTGCGCAGGAAGGTGCCGTACGCGGAGCTTCGGCCGGCGCTGTGAACGAACGCTAGCACGACAGGGATCAAGAGAGAGCAAGGTGGAGAGAAAGAGGCGCGGTAGGAGACAGTATCGAGTACGATTGCCAGCACAGTCAACGTCGCCGCTGCACCGCATAGCACTCGCGCGCCAGTCGTCGTCGTCGTCGTCGTCGTCGTCTCTCTCTCTCTCTAAGGGGTCGGTGCGACCAACCCGCCTACTTGGTCTTGCGCTTGCCCACTGCCGCCGCCTTCTTCGCCGCCTTCTTGCCCGGGCGAGCGACCGGCTCGCCGCCAAGCGCGGTCTGGATCGTGTCGTTCCACGCGTTCCACTGCGAGCCCATGGCCATCGGGTTGACCCACGGACGGCGCAGCTCGCCCCACGCCTTCTGCCCGAGCAGCGTGATCTTGGCGAGCGGCGTCTGCATGAGGTTGTACGGCTGCGTGACCGTCTGGATGACGAGCGGCGGGAAGAAGCCCCAGCGCGAGTGGATGAAGATCGTAATCGCCGAGCCGATCGCGATCTAACAAGAAAGCAGCTCAGTCAGCACGCAGCCACCAGCAGCAGCGACGCCGGGTCTGTGCGCACCTTCTGCACCTCCTTGAGCGTCTGGCGCATGTCGTACTCGGAGACCGTGATCTTCTCGTCCTTGTCGCCCTCCTGGCCGAAGCCCAGGTCCTCCTTCACGACCACGACGCCCGGGTCGACGTTTTTCTAATCGTGGACACGCACACACACGCACACAGCGAGAGGTCAGCAAGTCTGCGATGACCTGTCGTGGGGGGGGGGGGGGGGGGGGGGGGGGGGGGGGGGGGGGGGGGGGGGGGGGG
>JAASGM010000770.1:0-13462 GCA_023334215.1 Globisporangium cystogenes | reverse complement strand
TCAGCTCTCAGCTCTCAGCTCTCAGCTCTCAGCTCTCAGCTCTCAGCTCTCAGCTCTCAGCTCCCAGCTCTCGTCTGTCGTGTAATGCTTGTCATTGATTCACTATCGCTTGTCATAGTGACGAAATCAGGCGAGCCGACCTGTTCAAATCGCGGCACTCTCACTTTTCGCCCTGCACGTCGCGCGACTCCCAACTCGAAGACCTCCTCCTCTGTCGATCGATCGCCACGATCCCCCCCAAGGCCCCTGGGGATCCCTGTACAAACGACACCTGCGTGCGATGACGGCGATAGCTCTGAGCTCCGACAATAAGCAGCTGCACCAGACATCGCTCGAGCCGCTCGCAAGTGTCACGGCTGTGCTCCGCTGCCAATCTGCAACAAGCCCCGCTGCATCCATCGCCTCGTTGCCACACGTCATGGGTCTCGCGGATTCGTTTCTGGACGGCACGACACCCGAGCGATGGACCGTCGAGTGCGCGTGTCAACAAGAACTCGGACTCCGGATGCTCAATCGACTCACGGTTCACGAAGCAGCTCGTGAGCCGCCGACGGATCCGTTCTACCGCGCTTTCCTGGCGTCCAAGGGACTCGTTGCCGCGATTCGAAGAGCCGATGACGTGGAGACCGTGGAGTGGATCTGCTGCGCGTTCTGTCCGAGTGTCGTGCCGGTGAAGCACGGGAGGCTGCGAGTGTTGCGGTGGCTGCTCCAGAAGTACCCGAGTGTGAGGCCAGACATGGAGCTGCTATATACCGCAGGCGTCGGCGGTCACATCAACGTTCTCCAGTTCCTCCAGCGCCGACAGGAGCCGCTTTGTCCAGCGAGTGTCGAGTCGATGCTCCTCCGCGCGCCTCGCGACATCCGTGGCAAGTTGGCCGATCGGCTGTACGACGAGCACTTGCGAGCGGCTGGCGAAGCGGACTTGCCGGAGTGGAAAAGCGGCACGTTCGTCATGATCGCCGCGATCCGAGCCGGGAACATCGAGATCGTGAAACGACTCGCTGACGCTGGGTACCAGCTTGATCAACAGCAGAAGCAGCAGCTGATCGAGTGCGCGCGAGCGGGCGACTTTGAGACGGTCAAGTGGCTGCACGAACGCGGGTTCACTCAAGGAACGGTGGGCTGGATCGACAGTGCTGCCAAGGGCGGCCATCTCCACATCGCCCAGTGGGTCCTCGAGAACTCGTCTCGCGACGAGTGCAGCGCCGACACCATGGACGTCGCAGCGATGCACGGCCATCACGACGTCGTCAAGTGGCTCCACGCAACCTGTCACAGTGCTCAGAGGATGCGATGGACGGTGCGACTACGAACAACTACCTGGAGGTTGTGATGTGGCTCCACGCGAACCGCTCGGAGGGCTGCACGCACGAAGCGATGGACTGCGCTGCAGCGAACGGCTACCTCGAGGTGGTTCAGTGGTTGCACGAGAACCGAACGGAAGGCTGCACCAGAAAGGCAATGGACATGGCAAACTCGATGGAGGTACTGAAGTGGCTGCATGCGCATCGGTCGGAAGGGTGCTCCGTGAGGGCGATGAAGAACGCAGCGAGTTCCGCCAACCTGAAGAAGCTGCTCTTCTTGAAGGAGAGGAACCTGCGCCGCTTCACTCTGAACGTCGTGTACTACACGATCGAGACCAGAAACTTTGCGGCCTTCCAGTGGCTGCGCGCGAACTGCGCTGGTCAGTTCGACGCAGAGGCAATCGGCAGGAACAGCGCGGCGGACAAGTGGGAGTGGAGGATGTTTGTCGACTTCGAGTCCGGGCGGCTTGAGTAGCGTCAGCGTCGAGTTCAATGAGTAGTTTGATGAGTTCGTTCGCTTCATAACAACATCAGAAGATCACGATTGGTTCACATGAGTCGTTGTCTCTAGCTGTCGGACGAACTTGGGTTCGAGAGTCTCGACCTCTACTGCCACGAGCGAACAGGCGAGCACGCAGGGGACAAGTGGAGCGCACGAGAGCCATGATGGGAAAGGAAGAATAGATTATCGCAGCAGTTCGCAGGCGTCAGACGCGAAGGAGGAGCAGGAAGCAAAGAGGAGCGCCTGCCTGCCCAGACCCCCACACCTCCCAGTGAACGCGCGCGTGTGCAGCCTGAAGCCCCCCCCACGAGGCCCTCGACCCCGACCTTCCTGAGCTCGCTTCCACCTGCTGCTGCTGCTGCTGCTGCGGTGCAGCCGCCGGCCGCTTACTTGCCGCTCATGGCCGTCGTGAAGGCGAACTGGGTGGCTTGCGCGGCCATCGCCGGGTTGTTCTGCATGAAGGTGGCCGCCTCCTGGTTGCCCGTGGTGTAGCCCGCGGTCGGGTCGGCGTTCGCGCTGAGCGAGTTCTTGAACTGCGGGTGGCGGCACATGACGAGGAGGTTGATGAGCGCGTTGACGCACATGAGGATGCCCGCGAGCGTGCCGAGCGCCGAGCTCATGCCGAAGTCGAGGAAGCCGATGAAGAAGATGAAGGCGGCGCGGCCCTTGTACGAGTAGAGGAAGCCGAAATTGGCGCGGATCTTGGTCTCCATGCGCGAGAGGCGGCACTCGAAGAGCAGGAAAAGCACGCCGAACATGATCACGTAGATGGACACGAGCGTGCCCGTGATGTTGAGCGTGATGAAGGACGTGATGCCGACGAAGCCCGCGATGATCTGCAGGATGGAGCAGAGCACGTTGCCCACGCGCATGTAGCGCAGGAGCTTGGGCAGCTCCATGTTGTTGACGTCGTTGATCTTCTGGATCACGCTCTTCTGCTCCTTCTTGGACTCCATCGACGCCATCTGCCCGCCGACGCTGTCCGTGTTGATCGTCACGCTCGTCGCGTTCATCATGGCCGCTGCTGCTGCTGGTAGTGAAGACTGGTGGTGGTGGCTGCTGCTGCTGGTGATGCGGACGCGAATCGCCGACTGCTGAGCTTCCTTCACACACACGAGCGCACGCACACACCCACACGAGCGTCTGCTGCTGTTTGCGCCGCGCTGCTTCTTCGCGGTCGGTTCGAAATAGGCGACGAGTGGGAAGGGGGCGAGCGCTTCCACTTGCGTTCAGTATGGGGCTATTTGCAGCGAATTTCCTGAAACTGGACTCTTGGGGTACATTACAGCGGGGTACAGAGTAACCGCATCCTCGCTGCACGTAAACCTCTTGCGTCTACTGTACTCGTTTGACCATCACTCTGTCGTTCAGATTCCGCAAAATGCGGGCAAGCGGCAACTCGCCTCGGCGCGGCAACTCGGCCGGCGGCATGCAGACGAACCTACCGGAGCAGCTCGCGTGGCTCGAGAGCGTGCGTCTCGTCGCAGTGCGCGGCGGAGGCGAGCAGCTGCTGCGACCACCCATCACTCACCGTCCTCTCTCTCTCTCTTCTCCTAAATGCCGCCAGGCGCCTCGCAAGAACGCGCTGCAGACGTGTCTGAACTCGCACGTGATCAGCGCGTACCTCGAGGGCCGCTCGGCGCGCAAGGCAGCGGCAGCGTGCGTAACCCACTGTGTCTGTATACGAGTGTTGCGGGAAGCGGGCGAGCAGCTCACGCGGCTGCTCGCAGCGAGACGGCGGCGACGGTCGACGTCCACGAGACGCTGCGCCGCGGCTCCGACGCGCTGCACGTCTTCAAGCAGCTGAGCGCGCAGAGCTCGTTGGCGCCGCTCAAGGTGGTCCCGACGCCCAAGCGGCCCGCGCGTCCGCTGACGGCGCGCAGCGTCAACGTGCCGGCGAGCAGCTCGCACGGGGCCAATGAGGTCGACCGTGCAGCGAA
Organism: Globisporangium cystogenes; assembly: GCA_023334215.1. NCBI lineage: Eukaryota > Oomycota > Peronosporomycetes > Pythiales > Pythiaceae > Globisporangium > Globisporangium cystogenes. The sequence continues at coordinate 9,716 of JAASGM010000770.1, read as the reverse complement.
TACGATGAACGACTTCGTGGACCTCACAGCCAGCAACTCGCAAGGCTACGGGTCGACCCACCCGACCGCCTACAGCAGCGCCGTCTCGCGCGGGTACCAGCAGAGCAGCAGAGAGCTCCAGCAAGGCAGTCGCGCTCCGACGGCGATCGTCGACACCGTCGAGATCGACGCGTTCGACGACATCGACGTTGACGCGTTGGTTGCGAGCCACCAGCAGACGAAGCAACACACCCCGGGCTCGTTTTCGGCACCTCCAGTCCGAGCAGATCCGTACCCGATTCGTCCGGTGGCTGATCGCCCGAGCGTCACTGGAAGCGAGCCGCCGTACCGAGCGGAAGTCGCAGTTCGCCCTGCGGACGAACTCCAGCGATCGATCAAGGAAACGCGTGAATTGCTGCGCCGAGTCCGCGACGAATATGACGATGCGTCGCTCGAGGGCGAGGTATCGCACGAACTGCAAGCAAAGCGGCGTCAGCTCGAGCAGAAGCTCGAGATGCTGAGTCGCCAGTTTCGAGACGGCAACACTACATCATCGACACAGACCGAGCCAAGCAGACCAACTGAGCGGCGTGAGACGCTCCTCGTCACGCCGACGTTGGTCGCGACTCCGTCGTGCGGAGGCGATTCGCGAGCCACGATATGCTCCTGTGGACTACCGACAACTGAAGCACAAGTTCAGCACGGAGTGAACGCGAAGAGGATGTACAACCGCTGTTCGGTGTGCGGGTTCCATTCCTGGGCGAGTGAGTCCAACACCGGCCAAAGCATAGCCAGGGCTGCCTCCAACGTGCTGTCGAACACGGCGGTGACGGAGCAACCGTATGTACCCAGCGACCCGAGCGTAACCGCTAAGATGCAGCGCGCGAAGCGAGTGTTGCGTGACGTGTTCGGACACAACGCATTCCGCACGAACCAGGAGCGCGTGGTGATCGAGTCGTTCAGCGGCCGCGACGTCTTCGTGTTGATGCCGACCGGCGGTGGCAAGAGCTTGTGCTACCAACTGCCTGCGTGCATAGACGACGGCGTCACGATCGTCATCTCTCCACTCGTGTCGCTCATCCAAGACCAAGTGCAGCAGCTGCAGGCTCTGGATGTCGGTGTGGCACACCTGAACGGAGAGCAAGACTACGAGACCGAGCAGAAGCCGATCATCAATGAGCTCTACTCTAACCGCATCCGCATCAAGCTGCTGTACGTGACGCCGGAAAAGATCGCCTCGAGCTCGTCACTGAACAACATTTTCGAGTCGCTGCAACGTCGCGGGCTGCTGGCTCGTTTCGTCATCGATGAAGCGCACTGTATCAGCCAGTGGGGCCATGACTTCCGAAAGGACTACATGACGCTCGGACAGCTACGAAACAAATTTCCGACGGTACGAGCGCTGGTGCTTGTTTGATTCGTGGCGTCTGTCACATGTTTTGGTCTCTCACCAACGCGGTTGCGCGCTCGACAGGTTCCCATCATGGCGCTGACTGCGACTGCAAACAACCAGACGGAAGCAGATATCGTGAGGAACCTGCGGCTCGCGAACCCGTTCACGACCAGATCGAGTTTTAATCGGTGAGTTGGCGAAACTGTACTTCTCAAACGCTTGCGCACGGCACGTCTGACGCCGCGCTTCGGTTGTTCGTGTAGACCAAACTTGACGTACGACGTGCGAAGGAAGACATCCAAGTTCATGGACGAGATTGCGGATTACGTGCGCAAACATATCGACGACTCTGGGATCATCTACTGGTGCGACGACGGCTGTCAACCGATGTGAGTCTCACCGAGCTCATAGACTCACGCATGCGTGTTTGTGGCGACCACAGCCTATCGAAGAAGGACTGCGAGCAAACCGCCGAGAAGCTGATCAAGGTGCTCGGGTTCGAAGGCACCCGCAAAGCGAAGCAGATCTCGTTCTACCACGCGGGACTGGAGTCCGAGGATCGCGCGTTTCGGCACCACGAGTGGAGCAAGGGCAATATCAAGCTGATCGTTGCAACGGTCGCCTTCGGGATGGGCATCAACAAGCCCGACGTCCGCTACGTGATCCACCACACGATTCCCCAATCCGTCACGCACTACTACCAGGTTCGCGCTCACTTGTTTTACTGTCACAACTTTTTTTCATATCTGACGTGGGCTCCGCGGTGATTCGCAGGAGGCTGGTCGTGCAGGGAGAGATGGCGACGTCGCGAACTGCATCCTGTACTACTCCTTCCTGGACTTGGTGCGTGCGCCGCTTTCTTCACACCGTTTGGCTGGAGCTTCCAGCGTTTGTTCGCGTATTAACATTGTCACCGGTTCATTCGCATATCAGTCGAGGCGTCGCAAACTGATCACGAAAGACCGCGATAACATGCAGCATCGCAACGTCCACCTCCAGAACCTGCGCCGGATGACCGAGTTCTGCGAAAACCAAGTGGAATGCAGGCGAACGTCGCTGCTGGAGTACTTTGGCGAGCACTTCTCGAGTGAACAGTGCCGGGAGACGTGCGACAACTGCAAGAACCGAGCGCTCGGCCTCGTGTTCGACAAGCTCGACGTCACGGACGACTGCTTGAAGCTGCTGAACATGGGTACGCGCCGTTGCTTGAAAGATGGATGGGTTGCAGTCGTGAACTCACAGCGAGGTTTATGATTTGTGTATCACAGTCAAGGCGCTTCAAGCTGACAACGAGTCCAGCACACTCGTGCAGATCTCGCAGATCTTCTTGGGACAAATCGTGAAAGGAAGGGAGTGGAAGAAGGACCAGTTCTCGCAGCTTCCAGGGTTCGGCGCGGCGAAAGGGAAGTATGAGCGGAGCGAGGTGGAGCGGATTCTGTACCACATGGTGCTGCGGCAGTACCTTCGCGAAGTGGTAAGTGGTGCAGGTCGCCACCGCCGAAGGTACTTGCAAGACATTGATCTGACTCTGCGCTTGTGTACCTCACGCTTGTTTCAGGACAAGACAAACCCGAGAGGGTTCACGACGACGTTTCTCGCGCTCGGGGAGCACTCGAATCGCCTTCTTCGCGGCGAGCGGGTGTGTCTTGTGACCAAGACGCGCTACACTTCAAGAGCAGCGTCCCACTCGAGCACGTCGCTCGACACGGCAACATCGAATGGGAAGAAGAAAGTGCCAAAGGCGCCGAAAGAGCCGAAATCCCAGGCGAAGAAAGCGAAGGCGCCGAAGAAGAAGAAGAAAGCGGCGTCGGCGAAGGACGACGTGGAGGATCTGAGCGACGACTTCGACGATGTCGTCGAAGTCATTCCCGGGACGACGAAGTATCCGCTCATTCCAGTTTCACACTCTGCTGGACGGTGCGGCTTGCGTGCTCTTAGCCTGCTTGCTTACAACTCTACGATGGTTTTCATCGCGTTGGGTGGTGCGGTGTGCCGTTTTTCAGGATCCCGGAGCACCATGTCGAGGCGCTGGCGCAGCTGCTCAAAGACTGGCGCGCGAGCGTTTGCGACAACTTCAACGTCATGCCGTACCACATCCTGCCGACTTCCGGCATCGCTGCGATCGCGAGTGCTGTCCCCGTCACGAACGCCGAGCTCTCGGGGATCGATGGCGTCGGTCGGATCCGTGTCAAGAAGTACGGTGACGCGATCATTGAGATCGTCAAGTCGTATCTTAGCAAGGTACCAAGCGAACCGCTCTCGCTCTTGCGTTCGAGACTGCGCGTGGTTAACGACACCCGTGGTTCGTGTATGTGCAGCACAACCTGACGCCGACGCCAGCGGCATCCGCTGGTGAGCTGGTCGACGCCGTTGACGAGGAGCTGAGCGGGGTCGAGATCATCGAGCCGTCGCCGTTCTTCAAGGAGCGTGTGGCGCCAGCTCGGGTGCGTTGTGCAAAGTGCTCTGACTACTGATAGCAAGCGATCTCACGTCCACGCCACGTCGTGTGCTCCAGCCGCAAGTCTACAACTTGATCGACGACGGCCTTGACGACATCGACTGGGGCGACGTCGATGAAGCGGTGCTGAACCTGCAGCAGTCGAAGCGCCCGAGCTCGAGCGCGACCGACCAAAGCGCGAAGCGCGCCAGGAGCTGATGCAGGTAACAGCTAGCGAGTCTATGGTCTACGGTGTCAAACGGAGTCGATTCTACTCGTCCACGCACACAGCACAGCCTCCTCTCCGGTCGCTGGTTGTTCTATCAGACCGTCAACGTGTCGATGAGGCGACACTTGCCGAGCTTGACAGCGACCGAGAGCACGGCCCCCTCGGTGGCATCGACTGCCACGAGCTCCTCCATCGTCTGCGTCGAACCGACCGAGATGTACTGGATCTCGTGCACGAACGGCTCGCGCTCGTACTCGGCGCGGATGACGGCGCGCAGCAGCTCGGCGTCGACGGTGCGCTCGCCGCGCTGCTTCTCCGCCAGGAACGTCTCTTGCGCGTGGCGGAGGCCGCGGTAGACGACGCCGGCAGCCGCGCGCTCGTCCGGCGCCAGGTACTGGTTGCGCGTGGACATGGCGAGACCGTCGGGCTCGCGGCTCACGCTCACCACCTCGATGTTCACGTCCATGCTCAGGTCCTGCACGAGGCGCCGGACGAGCACGCACTGCGCCGCGTCCTTCTGGCCGAAGAACGCGTGCGTGGGTCGCACGATGTTCAGGAGCTTGGCGACGACCGTCGCGACGCCGCGGAAGTGGCCCGGGCGGCAGAGCCCCTCGGGCAGCGCGTCGAAGCCCTCGGGCGTGACGAAGCACCGGTGGTTTGCAGCGTACATGTCGTCCGCGGACGGGCAGAAGACGAGGTCGACGCCCTCGCGCGCCAGCAGCGCCACGTCACGCTCGAACGTGCGCGGGTACTTGGAGAAGTCCTCGGTCGGCCCGAACTGCGTCGGGTTCACGAAGATGCTCGCGGCCACGACGTCGCACGTGCGGCGCGCCTGGCGCACGAGCGACAGGTGGCCGTCGTGCAGGCCCTGGCGTTGAGTGGAGATGTGAGCTCCTCTGGGTCCTACGGCATACGGCGTATACGTTCGACTGCAGCCACGCACCCCCATGGTCGGGACGAGCCCCACGGTCGCAGTCGCCGGCAGCTGCTTGCGCACGCGGTGGAAGTCGGCGACGCTCTCGACGATTTGGATCGGAGGCGGCGGCGACGAGAAGAGGCGCGCGAGCGGCCGCGCGCACGTCGACGTGCGGGCAGCGCAGCGCATCGCCGACAGCGGCAGGCGAAGCGCGACCACCATCTCGATCTTGAGGTTTCCAGAAACCAGGCACTTTGCAAGGCGCTCCCTCTTGATACTCTCGCTGATACCAACAATGCTGCCGAATGCTGCCGCCACCAGCACCAACAGCGCCGCGCGGCGCATGCTCGCGCGCTCCACGACGCTGCTGCGCGACGTGGCGACGCCGTGCTACCTGCCGCCGACGGCCATGGGCCACGCGCCGCACCTGACACCGGACAACCGCGCGAAGGAGCCGGAGCTGCGCGCGCAGTTCGTCGATTTCGCCGACCTGTGCGTCCCTCTCTCTCTTTCTCTGTATGCGCTCGTTCCTCCGAACGTGGCATCACCACCGCCCCTCCCCGACGCTCACGACGCGCGTACCCGACGACCTGCAGCGCGCCGGCGACGGACTTCGTGCACGCCACGCGGACGACGTTCCGCGCGTTCCTGGGGCTCGACGACGACCGGCAGCTCGTGCTCACAGCGCGCGACTACGTGACGCAGTCGAACCCGCCGGCTACGCGGGCGGGCTTCGCGGTCGAGACGTGCGCCGGCCGCCGCGCCGTCTCGCCGCGCGAGTACATGGCGGTCGCGCAGCTGCTGCGGCCGGAGCTCGTCGTGCCGCTCGCCGACGAGATCGCGAGCTCGTTCGGCAGCAACCGGCAGCGCGCGGCCATCCAGAGCTCGCTCGACTGGCTCGACGCCTGCCTCGCGCTGCGCACCGACGGTGACGCGTTCAGTGTCTGCGGCGTCATCGTCGGCGGCGCGGAGGAGCGCCTGCGCCGGCTCAGCGCCGCGGAGACGGCGCGCCGCGACGTGCAGGCCGTGCTCATCAGCGGCCTCGACTCGGTCGCGTGCGCCGCCACGCGCGGCCGCCTCATCGACGCCGTGGTGGACGAGGTGACGGCGAGCGCCGCGTCGCCGGCGGCCGCGGTGCCGCGGCTCGTGTCGGGCGTCGGCGAGCCGCTGCAGATCCTCGATGCCGTGGCGCGCGGCGTCGACGGCTTCGTGTCGACGTACCCGGCGGCGCTCACGGCGCGCGGCGCCGCGCTCGCGCTCTGGCTCGGCGAGCCCGAGGACGCGGACGAGCGCTCCGGCGCGCTGCTGCACCTGCGCGAGGCGCGCTTCGCGCGGGACGCGCGGCCGCTGCTGGCCAGCTGCGACTGCTTCGCGTGCCGCCAGTACACGCGCGCGTACGTGCACCACCTGCTGAACGTGCGCGAGATGCTAGGCGACGTGCTGCTCTACTTGCACAACCTGCACCAGTACTACCGGTTCTTCCGCGTCATGCGGCGCGAGATCGCGGCCGGCACCTTCGCCGGCTTCAAGCAGGCGGTCGAGGACGCGTACAGCGAGCGCGAGTCGCAGGCGCCGCCGCTCGCGGTGCCGCGGGCGATCCGGGAGCGCAAGGAGCGCGAGGAGGCCGCGCGCCTGGAGCAGCGCGCCCGCGTCGCGGCGGAGAAGGCGGCCAAGGCCACGGAGAAGGCGGCCCGCAAGCGGCGTGAGGCGGCCGCCGGCAGCAGTAGCAGCGCGTGAAGCACCAACGCCGACGCGTCATCTTCGCTCTGTTCCACAGCAGCAGCAACTGCCGCAGCCGCAGCGCCTTAGATCTCGTTCGCGACCTTCCCGGCCGAGTTGAGGTACACGGGGTCCTGGAAGCCGCAGTCGCCGCGGTCGCCCTCCCGGCCGTTGCCGTCGCTGCTCGTGAACCCGAAGGCGCAGCGGCAGAGCCCCGTGTCGTGGCTGCACACGCCGCGGTTCGAGCACACGACGTCCTCCTTCGAGCCCCTGCGCGAGCCGCCGGCGCCGTCCGCGCTCAGCGCCATCGCCAGCGCGCCGTCGAGGACCCAGCGCAGCGGCGGCAGGTCGCCGAAGTTGCTGAGGAACTCGACGCGGATCTTGTTCGTCCCGCCGGCCGTGCACGCCGACGCGGCTCCCGTGCTGAAGCTCACGGCGACGTCGCCGACCGTCGGCAGCGCGTTGAGCGCCGCGTTCAAGGCGGCCGCGGAGACGGAGAACGGGAGCTGCGGGGTCGCGGCTTCGCGGAACTTGAGGCTGAAGAACCCGGACGAGCCGGCGCAGGTGAGCTCCTGCACCTCGTTCAGCTGGCGCGAGCCGTCGGCGTTGTACACTGTCATCGGGTCGTCACCCGTCGGACACGACTGCTTGGCGCAGTCGAAGCCCTCCCACCCGGGGTTGCACAGGCAGCCGCGCACCATGTCGTAGTCCCACGTCTGTCGGCACCGAGGGCCAAGGAGCGTCAGCCGAGCCACAGCACAACGAGTACGAGTAGGCGGTCTCCACCAGCCGACCTCTTTCTTGTTCGGGACCGCGCCGTAGGACCAGCCCATGAGCTCGCCGTTCAGCGTCGCGCGCTTGCCGAGCTCCTCCATGGTGTAGCACGCCCCATGGCCGCTGCAGTCGTCAGGACACGTCACTGTGGCAGCAGCAACGCCGGTGAGCCAGCCAACCACCACCTCCCGACCGTCACGACCACCGACATACTCCGGTTGCAGGACGCGCCGGTGAAGCCGCTCTGGCAGATGCAGTCGCCCTTGAGGCGGTCGCAGACACCGGCGTTCGAGCACTCGACGATCTGGTGCGCGACGTCGTCGGTGCTCGGGAGATCGAACCACGCTTTGCCCTTCGGACACTCTCCTGTCCAGGTGCCGGTGACGCCGAGTGTGCGTCAGTACCGAGTCCTGACTCGATCCCTGGCAGGTAGACACCGTCCAAGACACCCACTCTCGTTGCAGTCGCCGCCCGTGAACCCTTCGTTGCAGATGCAGTCGTACGTCGGAGGACCGCGGCACGTCCCCTTCCCGCTGCACGCGATCTCGCCCGGACACGCGGTCACTGTCGTGCGCACGAACCCGCAGTCGCCGCGCTGTCCGATCTTCGCGAGGCCGTCGCTCGAGAAGTAGTTCGGGTAGCAGTTGCAGATGCCGCTCGTCCGGTCGCACTGCCCGCGGCGCGAGCACGGCAGACTCTCCTTCGTGCCTTGCACGACGGTCGCGAGCGTCAGCGTCGGCGTTATGGGCGGGTTGTGGGTCAGCTTGGACCCGTCTCCGAGCACGTCCGGGAGGCTGAACGAGTGATATCAGCGTGGGACGACATGCGTCAGCACCGCAACCACCTCCTAGCCACTGCGACCGTCCCATTCGCCGCCAGCGCAGCAACGTACTCGCCAAAGTCCTGCGTGAACTCGATGCTGACGTCGTTGCCGATCGCCGTGCACGCGACGAGCGTGATGCCGCCGAAGGTGACGGTCGCCGCGTTGATCGTCGGGAGCGCGATGAGCTTGGCACGCACGGCGGCGGTCGAGTCGGTTGCGAGGATTGGCTCGGTCGTGTAGCCGCGAAACGTGAGCGTGAAGCTTCCGCCCTGCGAGGATCGTTCGCGAGGCTGTCAACGCAGGCGGCCACTGCGCATCATAACAGATTGAAGCTTCGCACCGTTGCTTTGCAGCTGACGCGCTGCTTCTCGTTGCGCTGGATGCCGCTGGGGTCCTCGAGCGTCCCCGTGAGCGGGTCGTCTCCGACCGGACAGATCCCTGCGAGTACGGTGACGCGGCACCGCGAGATGAGTTGCTGGGCACTGACCACGGAGAAATGGAAGCCACTCACGCTCCGTGCACGATGGCCCCAAGTAGCCCGCGTCGCACATGCAGCCGAAGATCTTGTCGCTGTCCCAGTTGTTGCTGTACGGGAACGCGACGCCGAGCCCTGGGTCTTTGAGCGCCGCGTACCGCCGCATGGGCACGCAGCGGCCGTGGCCGTTGCAGTTGCAGCTCACTGTGCGCAGCAGTGGTCGTGGTTGAGCGGGGCAGTTTGCGAAGACAGCGCTCGAGAGCCGCGTCAATGTGCGAGTACGAAGCACGTACTCCGCTCGCACGCGGCGCCTGTGAAGCCGGAAGTGCACACGCACTCGCCCGTGTCGGTGCGGCACTTCCCGCGATTGGAGCACTCGGCGAGGCTGTGGCCGCTGTCGACGCCGTTCACCTGATCCGCCCACGCAGCTCCCATCGGACATCGGGCTGCATGCCATCCGTGGCATTCGAGGTCCTCACGACGATGTGAGAGACCGACGGTCACGTGCAAACATGCAACCGAACGCACCGATCGAGCAGTCGGCGCCAGACCACAGGGTCGGGCACGAGCACACTCCCTGCGCGAGACACATGCCCCTCATCGAGCAGAAGTTCGGACACGTGAAGCCCTCGGCGAATCCGCTGGCGAGCGCCAGCAGGAGCGCCGGCGCCGCCCACGTGACCCACGCCACCATCTTCTTCTTCGGTCGCCTAAGTTGAGACTGTAACTTGCACGTCTAGTTGGAGTGATGCTCCACTGCACACTGTGCAGCAGCAGAAGCTGCGACCGTCACACGGTCAACGGATCGGAAGTTCATATCTCTGTTCGCTAACACTGCACTGGATCCAGCGATCGCTGCTACCGCCTTGACACTGTCGAACTCGCGATGCCTTCGACGCACAACGCGACCAGCTTTGCGTGTCAAGCAGACAAGGACGAGAGAGAGAGAGAGAGAGAGAGCAGAGGACGCC
>JAASGM010000077.1:0-41376 GCA_023334215.1 Globisporangium cystogenes | reverse complement strand
TAACGAAACGCATCCCACGCTAGCCACAACACACATTGCAACTCGACAAAACAAACCATACCGAACAACCAAACACACACCAAAGCCGAACCGAACAAAACACAACCCAGTGCGTGCGCGGGCCAAACAACACAAACAACATGCAGCGATCTCACCGGACACACAACAGAGGGATGACTTGAGCTGGAAGTAGAGCCACCGCTTTCTCGATTTGACCTCCGTGCTACTTATGTTTGGTCGACATGTTGAAATCTTTGCAGGCATGTGAAAGTAATACCTATTATCCGGCAGAAGAAAAAACAAACGATTGTGGCTGCAATTGTGGCCATATTCCTTGGTGAGAAAATGTAATTGCAGATGACAGACGGCAAAAGTTTACTATTTATACCCCCCTTGCAATTCTTCACCATCGAACGCATTCTTTGGAGGACCGGCTGGGTGTCTTGGTAGCTTTCGGTTTGGCACAATGCCTACCAATCCTCTTTCTGTGTGTTCTGACTCGTTGAGCGTGAAGTCTCCTCTCTCGCCGCGGAAGTCTCTGCTTGGAGATGTTTCTTTATGACACTACTGTTTAGACAAAAAATGTGTTTGTACCGTGACAACTCGTTTGATCGAATTTCTTATCTGCTGCGAATTTAACCGGTGAACAATACTACTGTGCTTATTTCATTATCAAGTTTCTGTACTTGAAGTAGAGTTGAGCTAATGCACACTGGCAACTAAAAGTGAATACACAACGATTAAAATCGTCGTCGTTGTCGATCGCTAACTTCGACTTGATCCTCTACTTCAACACACTAAATCAACCCTCGATTGGATTGCACATAGGTGAGTCCGGTGCAAGGCGAAACATCACCAATGCGGATGCGCCGGCGCATTGTAGAACACGATCACGACCCGTTTGCCCATAAAGCGCTCTTAATAGAAAGCCGACGCCTTCGCTGACTTGTACACGTCGTCGAGGAAATTCATAAGCACGAAGTATTCATCTGCCTCTTCGTGGTCGACCACAGCGTCGCCAAACGCCTTGCGCTTCTGCGTGTAGATCTCGGTGGTGCATCTCGCCGACTCGATGCGTGCCGGAGTGCACGAAGCGCGTTTTGAGTCATTTCATGTCCACGTTTATCAGCATTCGCAAGCGCAACACACAGTTGCTTCACTGAAGTCATCTCAGAGCAGGTGTCGACTGATCGTTGCCTCGGACACGTTGACGCCATAGTCGAGAGCGAGCATCGTCTTCATCTGTACGCAATCAGCGCTGCCATGATCTCAGGCGCCACATTTGTGTGTGTTGCTCGCGCTCCGCCTCTCCAAGCTCTCTGCTCGCCCAAGATTGGCAACCCGCTACGCTGTCCCGCGCGATAGTCCGTTGTGGAGCGCCATGTCTTACCAGTTCTCGCGCCTCTGATACGCCTCCAGCACGCGGCGCTTCTCTTCAGTTGTGGGCGAGTGAGTGCGTGACGGCATGTCTGTAGTTGCTGTTGTTTGGGGAATGAGCGTCTGCCAGGAGAGCGCGCCTACGAGCGCTTCTCAAAGCCATCGGCTTGCATTGATTGATGATTTGGCCGCTTCGATTGAAAAAGGGGTCATTTTTTTGTAAAAATCAACGAAACGAAACATCAGAATTTCTTTGCTTGCAAGTTTTGGTAGAGGAATGGTGTAAAAGTGAATACAAAACGATTAAATTCGTTTTGTTTTCACTTTAGGTAAGGTTGAGGGTGGATTTTTTTCTGTTAGGTGGGTTACAGGTGGATTTGGATTTGACTTTTTGTTGGGTGGATGATTGTAACCTGTTCTTCCTGGGTAGATGGTGTTCAGTTGGGTGGAGTTTTGAGGTTTAAACCACTCACCTTTATCCCAGTTGGATCTCTGATGGAGACGGAGCTCCGTGCGGCGCTGGCGGCGCTCCAGCTGCGCTACGACGCGCTCGCAGACGCCTCCGCCGTGCGCATTCAGCAGCTCGAGGACGAAAACGAGACGCTGGCGGAGGCGAACCGCCTGCTACTCGAGCGGGCTCAGGCGGAAGCCGCTGCTACGCAGCCTGCAGCTCCAGCATCATCACCAGCAGCAGCACCTGCAACAGCGGATGCAGGAGCGAGCGGCGTGCCGGATGAGCTGCTGCAGCCTGGCGCGGGGATCACGACACGCGAGCTTCGGGCGCTGCGCGATCCTCGCGCGACCGGCAACCTGCTGAGCGTCGCGGTGCACGCTGGTCGGCGGGCTGTGGTGCTCACGGGCGGCGCCGACAAGCGCATCTGCGCGCACGACTGGCGGCGCCGCCACACGCTCGCCGAGCTCACGGTGAGCGCGCCCGTGCTCGCGCTTGCGTTCCACCCGCGGCTCGTCGACGTGTTTGCAGCTGCGCTCATGGACGGGCGACACGGGGTCTTCCGGCTCGTGCGGGGCGACGGAGTCGACGACATTGTCGGTGACGACACGGAAGAGACCGCCGACGCGACAACCAGTGTGAACGAGCACGTGGGTGGCTGGAGCATCGAGGCGGTGCAGATGTTCCACGAACACACGCGGCCCGGCGCCATGAAGCTCGCGTGGAGCTCCGACGGCGAGTTCTTCGCCACAGGCGCGAGCGACAAGACGCTGCACGTGTTCCGCTGCGCGCACCTGGACGCGCGCGGCGAGACGGCGTGTGAGAAAGTGCGGTCGTTCTACTTCAACGGAGCGGTCGAAGCAATGGCGTTCGTCCCGCCGCCGTGCGCTGGCGTCGTGTGCGAGGAGCCGCTGGCGTCCGCCTCACCGCACAGCGAGCTGCTCGCAGTGGCGGTGCGCGAGGACTGCTACGTGCACTACGTGGACTTCTCGACGTTCGAGAAAGAGCGGTGCGTTGCCTTGCTGGTCTATGACGCGCAGGTGGTGCCTCGATGCTGACTTGGCTGCTCTACTTCTTCGAACCTCAAGCGTGAACATGAACCAGGACGGGATCGAGCACGTGTCATACACCATCATGGACCTGCGCGTCTCGCCGAGCGGCAAGTACCTCCTCGCCGCGACGGACTCCAGTCGGCTCTTCGTGTTCGGGGTTCGTTCGGGTGGCTGGTGTTGGAGAAGCCATCGCTGAGAAGGTCGAGTTCTCATGCGAAGGCGTGTCGAACGTGCGCAGATCAAGTCGAACGTCGTGCTGCGCAACTTCTACGGACACAAGGCAGGTCCGTACAGCCAGCCGCGCGCGCTGTGGCACCCGTCCGAGAAGTACGTGCTGTCGAACACGGAGGAGAGCGGCGCGGTGCTTGTCTGGTGCGTCGCGTCCGAGCGCGTGGTGGAGACGCTCACGGCCCACGACGCGCTCGTGCGCGACTTTGAGATCTCGGTGGGCTCGGTCTCGACGGGGCAGCAGGCGACACTGTACACGGTGTCGTACGACAAGCTGCTCAAGGTGTGGTCCGCGTTGCTCACCACGTCCGCTTTCCCAGCAACATCGTCCTAGAAGGAGGCGCAGAGAGCGTCGTGCGTGTGGCACCCACCCACCATGCTATTGCTTGAGGTCGCTGAAGATCTGCTTGAGGTCGCGGATCTCCTGGAGTGTGGCGAGCGTCGTCGCCTCCCAGTGTGCCAACTTGCTCTGGATCGCGTCGATCATGGTCTCTTTGCCCCTCAGCTCGTCTCGAAGACCCTCGGGCGTGACGATCTCGGCAACTCCAGCAGAGAGAGGGGTCTGGAGATGGCTCGCAGGCTGTCGAGCGCCGCCCGACGGCGGAGACTCTTGCGCCGGGATGCGCTTCCTGTTGCTCGCTATGCTGCCAGAAAGCGCGCGACTCGAGCTCGATGATCCCGAGCGATCTGCGCCAGATGAGTCGGCGTCGTGTTGCGAGGATGCGGAAGAGGACGACGCGGTTGGAGGACGCGGTTGGCTCTTCTTCGCCGGTGGCGGCGGCTCGTTGTTGGCGCCGCTCATGTTCGTCCGGAACCGACCGCTCTCCATGTCTGCAGATCACGCGTTTCCCAGTTCGGCTGCGTCAGTCCATCCACCCCCAACGCCCAACAGGACACAGGACACAAGTCACAGCACGCACCAGCGTCTCCTCCCTTTCCTCGCGGCGCGGCACCTTCGCCGACCTTCTTCGCGATGTTGTTGGGGCGGCAGCTCTTGCTGTGGATCGCGAGCCTCCCCTCGGCGAACGTGCGGCCGCAGTTGTCGCACTTCTCCATCCCGTGGACGTTGAACGACTCCTGCGCTGCGCGGTTCATGGCTTCGATCGCCTCGCGGTCGACCTTCCCGCCACCACCGCCGCCGCCAGCGCTGAGCGCGATCTCCGACTCGGACATTTGCCCGAGACTCGGCGGAGTCTTCGGGAGGGGCCGGCGCTCCGCCTTCGGTTTGAGCTCCTCCTGGTGCCGCGAGGAAGCAGCACAGTCGTGTCGTGAGCTTCGCGCGTGGTGTGCGGTGTCGATCGGAGAGCAACGCTCGTCTCACCTGCGTGATCCAGAGCTTCTTGCACTGCTTGAGGTGGATCTCGAAGGACGAGAGTCCATACTGGCGGCCGCAGACGTGGCACACGCGAGTGATCGGTCCCGCTTTGAGTGCTGCAGCACCGCATCCATCGGCGCCACCGGTGCGTGATCAGCGAGCATCTCGTTCTCGGCAGTGGCCGCGGCAAGAGCGATAGCGAACGAGCGAGCACGAGGCGAAGCGAAACGAGAGCTGCGTTCTTACCTGGCGGCGCCATCGTCGTCCTGCGTCGGGACAAACTCGTCGAAGTAACGATGTCAACTGATTGCGTGAACGGATGCACTCAACCGTGTTACCGTGTTGCTACGGACCGATCCGAAGCCGTCAGCAGAGCGGGTAGTCCCAGACATCGTCGTCGTCTGAGTCGCCATCGTCGTCGTTGGCACCACTCTCGTAGTTCTTCCACCGACTTCGAGTTGAGACCTTCTGGCGCTCCGATCGCTCGTTCAGATGCGACTGCCGCTCGGGTGCCTCGAGGACCCACAGCAGTCGCTTCAGCGGTGCGTTCTTCGACAGCGATGCGTACACCCGCAAGTTGGAGAACGAGTCCCCGCTCTGCTCCATCGCAATGACACGCGCTTCCGGATCAACTGCGACCCGCGCGCTCTCCAGGACGTGCATCGCGCATAGCTGTTGGAGCTCGCTCTCGCTCAGATCCTGCAGCTTCTCGACAAAGTTGGTTCGTTGCACGCCGCTGTCGAGCGTAGCGAAGTCGAAGGTCTGGAAGCCTCTGCGTAGCAATTGCAGCACGGTGTTCACCTTGACGTACTCGTGGGCTCGCTGGACGAACTTGCTGTACTTCGCTGCTGCTGGCAGAATGCTCAGCTCGACCTGAGAGAGCGTCGGGTTGATCGACAGGCACTTCACAAGCGACCGATACCCACACGACGTCACGCCCGCGTTCTCTCGTAAGCTGCAGTGGACATTCGAAGGTTGAGCAAGCGAAACGTGTGAGCATCGTTAGCACCACAGTTCGGCAGCGCTGAGCAGCAGTCGCACTCGATGGACTGGAGCTTGCGATTGAACTTGCGCAGTGACGTTGCGAGCTCAGTGAACGCGTCCGAGCCGAGTTGACACGCTGAGAGACTTCGCGAGAAGCACAGAGCACGAGTGAGGTGCGCAAGCAGACACCCCAAGCTCAAGCGATCAGGCGACGCACTTGAGCGAGAGCAGCGAAGCGTTCTTCTTGATCCCCGCGGCGACGTGAACGGCGCCAGCATCGCCGATCAGGTTTCGCGAGAGATCGACGGCAGTCAACACATGGTTCTCCGCGAGCATCTTGGCGAAGGGGATGCAGCTCAGGTAGTCGAGCCCGTTGTCCGATAGCACGAGACTCGTGAGCTTCTTTGTCTGCGCGAGCACCCCACACAGCGCTTCCACACCCGCCATGCTCTTCTCGCCGAATCCGTTGCACACGAGGTGGTTGCGGCTCAGGACGAGCTTCTCGAGCGAGTGGAAGTCTGTGACCACGTTCGCCAAGGCCATGAGACCCTCCGAGCGAAGGCCGACGCAGTCCAGGCTGTCGATGCAAGACAGACGAGTGTTGTGGTGAGCTGGAAGTATCGAACGAGGCAGCTCCCGCCCCCGGTCGTAGGCACAACGCACTTGAGTTGCTGAAGCTGCAGGCAGCGCTTGAGACCGTGGAAGAGCGTCTGGATGCCGTGGAACACGTTCGTACGCGGCCCCGTGAGCTGGTTCTCCGACAGGTCGATGCGTTCGATCTTGCGTTCGCGCTCGACAAGCACGCCAAGCGCCGCCGCGTCCAAGTGCGAGAACTTCCTGCTACTCAGAGCGATGAAGCGAGAGCTTTGCGCCTCTCTGCGAACTGAGAGAACGGGTATCGGGCTCTCTCCAGAGAGTTGCAGCGACTGAAGCAGTGGGTTCACGGCGCGAGCGATCGCGACCGCGCCACTCACACTGATCTGCGTCCCGCTCAGGTTCACGCTTGCGAGTTTGCACGACTTGGCGCGCAGGTACGGCGCGAGTAGCTCGGTGCAGAAGTCGTCGAAGAGAACGAAGCCTGCGAGGTCAAGCGCAGTGGCGTTCTGGTCGAGGATGTTGCGGATGCGGCTCAGGATCACCTCGCCCTGCGGGTGCTTGAAGTTCCCCTTCTTGTGCATCGCGCGCGCGTCGTAGAGGAAGACCTGGAACGGGTCCGTGATCGCACGCCGCTTCTCCTCCTCCACGAGCCTCTCGAGCTCTTCGCGCGTCGCTTGCTCACTCACTGGTGGTGCTCCTCTCGCCTTCGAGGCGCCTTTGGAGCCGCCGCCGCGCTGCTGCAGCCCTTCGGCGACCCGCGGATCGACAGATTCGATGTGCCTGAGCAGCTCGCATCCTGGCGTCCCGAGCACTTTGATGCGTGCTGGCGCGAGCGGGTCCATTGCCACGTTGTGAGAGTCGATGAAGCAGGTAGAGGGAGCTCTGAGGCTATTCAAGTTGTTCCTCTCGCGATGTTCGCATCACCTCGGACAAGAAGCCGATGGCGTCCGTGGATGTATGTGCATGCACACCGATGGTCACGAGCAAGATCGAAGCGCGAACAGGCGCAAGAGAGGCGACGCCTGACTTCTCGCTCGGTAACACACTCGTGCGAGCATGAGCAGCTCGAGATGCGCGTCACGGGACGCAAGGACCAGCCCAGAGCAGCAGCAGCGGGAGCGAGAAGAAGAAGGAGGAGGAGATGCGGATCGCCTCGACAAGACCCTGTCCCACCGGCGCAGAGCGACGACTCCGTTGCTGCGAGCGACAACTGCTGCTCACTGCATTGCCCTGTTAATGCTGCTGCTGCTGCTCTGCTCTGCGCCGCTCGCGACCGCGACCGAGCCCGTGCCTCAGGCTGCAGACATCCTCACGGTTGTCAACGCTGACACGCAAAAGGTACATGGCACCCTCCATGCCGACCACCCGCGCTCGCTACAGCACATGTATCTCCACCGGGCTGACCTTGTGAGCGTGCGAGCTCGTTTGTAGATCGTCCGCTTGGATGCGAACCTGCACATCCCCGATGGTGGCGAGCTTCTGCTCAACATCCAAGTACCGCCAGAGGAGGTCCGAGTGGACGGGTTCGGCCCAGCGAAGGTCACGCGCGTGTACTCGGACCACGTCAACGGAGTGTGGGGCGTCGGCGAGCTCATCTTCGTCTTCGTCGAGTTCACGAGCGCCGTCGAGGTGGTGGGAGCTCCGAGTCTTATCCTGCGTACAGGGTGCCACACATCTGCCTGCCACACGCGCGAAGTGCAGCGCTTGCGGTGCCAAGCGACTGCGGGCAAGTTCTCGGTCAGCTTCGCGGACCAAGTGGTGCACAACATCCCGTATGACGCGAACCAGCGCAAGCTCGCCGACTACCTCACGCGAATGACGCAGCTCGACAACGTCACAGTCGAGTACAGCATCAGCGACACCGCGTGCACGTTCTTCGGGAACAACATCACAGTCACATTCGAGTCGGCGAACATCGTCGGGAACGACGGCGACCTGCCCGAGATGACTGCTGACAAAGAGAACAGCGGAGGAGACGGCACTAACCTCTTCCACATCCGCTTCAAGCCGCCGACGCTGACGACGCAGGCGTGGGAGATCCAGAAGGGCAACAAGGTCCCGGACCGCGCCGCGACGTTCGCGGGGCAACCCGACCCGAAGACGCTTAAGTTTGTGTACACCGTGCTCCCGGGCGACAACTCGACGCGCCTCGAGTACGCGAGCAGCGACTCGCTTGAGCTGTCGCTCCGAGGGGTTGCGGACGACAGCCCGAGAATCTACAACGCCGACTCGGGCCGCACTGTGCGCGTGAACGCGAAGCTGCCTCCGCCGGGGTTCTCGGGAGATTGGGAGCGTGGCATCGGCAGCAGTCTGTCGTCTGTGAAAGTGCTCAAGATCGACGTCTCCCGACCGGTGATCACGGACGTGACATCGCCCCACGTCGACGGGACGTTCGGCATCGGCGAGGTGATCCTTATCCACGTGCAGTTCTCTCAGCCCATTGTGGTCACGGGAAGCCCCACCCTCGTGCTGGAGACGGGCATCGTCGACCGCATCATTCCGTTCGTGCAGGTACTGAATGGGAACGTTGCGCAGTTCAGATACACTGTGCAGTCAAAGGACACATCGCCAGACCTGGCGTACGTGGGGACCAACGTGCTGGAGCTCAACGGCGGCTCGATCAAGCGCATGTCGACAACGGCGTTCACTGATGCAGTCCTCAAGCTCCCGGTGAACGGCGAACAAGGGAGTTTGTCGGTCAACAAGAACATCGTGATCGACACGACGAACCCAGAGGTGGTGAGCGTCACGGCCACTTCCCCGAACGGCGTGTACACCGCAGGTGACACAGTCGAGATCGCTGTCGCTTTCAAGGCACCGGTGGTGGTCACAGGAACTCCGCTGCTGTTGCTCAGCACTGGCAGCGTGAACTTGTTCCCGGGGTCGTTCGTCCAGGCAGCGCCGACAAGCGACGGTGTGACGATGCGAGCGATTCTTTTCCCGGCGGTGAACCACGGACTCTCGACTGCAGAGAGCAAGGGGCTGCAGTTCTCTATCGGAGGGCAAGTTCTCACGGTCGATAGCGTCAATGGTGATCGTATCAAGATAGTGGAGAGCTACACCGGAACAGTGGTTGATCCGACTCTCGTCGCAGCTGGAGGAGGAGCTTCGGTCGCCATCAAGACCCCAGGGTTTCGTGCTGCCGTGTACTCAGCCGGAAGCGGCACTCAAACTTTGTCGTTCCGATACGCCGTGCAGCGCGGCGATGTGTCACTTGATCTCGACTACACGGCAACGTCAGCGCTGCAGCTGAATGGCGGGTCGATCAAGCGGCTGTCGACGAGCCCAGTGACAGATGCAGATCTCACGCTGGCAGCCCCGGGAGCAGCGAAGAGCCTGGGCTTCAACTCGGTTATCGAGATCAACACCAACACACCGCGCATCCTTCAAGCGAACGCACTCACGCGCGACGGAGTGTACCGCGCCGGCGACACGATCTCGTTCGCGCTGGTGTTCGACCTGCCTGTCGTCGTGCTGAGCACAGCTACGGTTCTCGTTGGCGTGACCGAGCCAGAACGGTACGCCACTTTCTCGAGGGGCAGCGGCTCGACTGTGCTCGAGTTCACCTTCGTGTGCGGCCCACGAGATCAAGCCGCAGTGTTTGACTTCCTGGACTCCAAGGCGCTGCGCGCCTCGCTGGGCTCGATCTTCGGAGACATTCGACGTAAAGCAGCAAGCCCGATGCTACCAGCTGATCTCGGACTGCCGGTCGGTAAACTGTCCTCGAAAGGCATCTCCATTAGCCAGAGCTGCGAGCGCGTCGCAGACGTCTCAAGTTCACACGAAGACGACACCGTTGGCGCGGGCGAGATCGTCGAGCTGCTGCTGCAGCTCACAGCGAACGTAGACGTTAACACGGCGAACGGGACCCCGACTTTAGCGCTGACAACCAGAAGCGAAGCGGTATACGTGAGCGGATCGGGCTCGAAAGTGCTCTTGTTCCGATACACAGTGAAAGCGGGGGACGCAGCAGTTCGACTCAACTACGACGGCATCTACGCACTCCGACTCAACGGTGGCTCGATCGTCGCTACCGCTGACCAACAATTGGTCTCGACTGTGCTTCCAGCACCGGAGTCCAGTGCGTTGATGTTGCAGAGTGCGATCTTCATCGACACGTTTCCTCCGCGGGTGCTGAGTGTCGAGACGAAGGCGCTCAACGGCGTGTACTCGGTTGGCGACGTACTCGTGATCGCCGTCAAGTTCAGTTTCCCGGTGGTTGTTACCGCCAACGTGGCGGGAGCCGGCACGCCAACACTACTGCTAAACGTCGGCGACGACGAAGGGCTGCCGACCCAGTTCGTCGCGAGCGAAGACGACGCGCTCTACTTCTCGTACACGATCCTCTCCGGTCACTCGATTGCGCGTCTGTCCTACTACTCTCGCGTCGCGCTGAAGTGCGCCGACAGCAGCGGGATGAACCAAGTCGCCCTTCTCGACACCTGCGTGCGTCGGAGATCGTCGACGCCGTTGACAGTGGCGAACTTGCTGCTTCCCGAGCTGAACACTCCTGGCGCGCTCGACTTCGACCGCCTCATTAGAATCGACTCATCCCCTCCGGCCGTGCAAAACAGCGTTGGCATCACTCACGTCATGACCACAGCGCTCGTGATGCGCGTGTACTCTTTCAGCTTGGCTGGCGAGTACACGATCGGTGATGAGATCGTATTGGCGGTTCAGTTTACCGGCGTCGTGCAGGTTCAAGGCGCTCCAATCATCGAGTTGAACTCGGGCGGTGTCGCCAAGTACTTCACTGGCTCTGGAACCGACACACTGGAGTTCCGGTACAGAGTCGCCGCCGGCGACGCAGCGACCAGGCTCAACTATGCCACGGTGCATTCGCTCGTGATTCCGAACTCGATGACGTACATCCGGTATGGAACTGCCGGAGCCACTCCGACCGCTCTGCTCGACGTCGATATGCTGTTGCCCGGACTGACAAGTGCGTTCAGTCTCGCGACGCTAAGCGCGATTGTCGTGGACACCTCGACGCCGACGATCGTCTCGGTGTCATCTCTCAACCCGAACACTGCCATGGGAGGACCCGCCTACGGCACTGGCGACGTCTTGTTGCTCATCGTCGAGTTCTCGAAAGAGGTTTCGGTGTTTGGCACCCCTCCGACGATGAAGTTGGACGCAAGCGCCACCGCGATCGCGACGTTCACCTACGGCGGATACCGGCAACTCATCGACGTGGGGGTGAGCGCAACATATCCACTCACATCGGGTCACTTCGCAGTCAAGTATGGCACAACGCAGTCCGGATGCATCGATTTCAACGATGCCAACAGCAACGCCGCGTCCTCCTTTCAGTCTCGCCTCCTCGAGATCGAGACAGTCCGCGCGATCGGACTCACGTCCGTGACGCTGCTCGCTATCAAAAGCGGTCACAGGTTCGAGGTGATCTTCAAGATGGCAGCAGCGTCGGCGATCCCTCTCGCGATCGAGCCGTTCGTTTCCGATGTCTGCGCGCCGCTGCTTCCGTCTGCGGACTCACCCGAGAAGATTCTCGTGCGAGCCACAGACCGACTTGTCGTGTTTCAGTATGACATCCGTGAAGGCGACGCAAGTGCAGACTTGGACTTCGCTGGCGCGGCGCTGTTGCTACCCGCGGCGGACTCGATGATACTGCGCCGATCGAAGGACCCGACGCTCGCGGCCGATCTGAGCTTGCCGCCGATCGGAAGTGTAAATCGCCTGCAAGCAAAGAAAGAGCTTGTAGTTGATGGTGCGCCGATCCTGGTCGTTGACATTGTCTCCGACTCGGCTGGTGGAACCTACGGCGTGGCGTTCCCGCCAACGAGCAGTCCGGCATCGGTGTCTCCCGGAGAGATCCTCTTCCACCTGGTGTTCTCGCGACCAGTGCGCGTCGACGGGAATCCAACTGTCGAGCTCGTGACCGGATCGCTTCAGCCGAACGGCGTGTTTCTCGCGAATCGATACGCGACGTACGTGAACCAGCCGCAGCCGAACCAGGCTGCGTTCATGTACCACATTCAGGAAGGAGACTTCAGTTTGAACCTCGCGTTTCCACACACGCGTGTACTTGCGAACGCCATTATCTTCGGAGTCTCCACGTCGTCGCTGCGACTGGGGAACTTGGAGCTACCTCGACTCACGGTGTCCGGGACATCGACAATCCGCATCGACGCGAACTCTGCCCCAACGACGGTCAAGATCTCGTCGCCGCACAGCGACGGCACCTTTGGCGCAGGCGAAGCGATCGATATACAGATCACGTTCTCCAAGTCGGTGGTTCTGCAGACTGGGCTGAACCAGAACCAAGCCTACTTTGCCAGGTACCCGACTTCGATCCTCTTCCAGGGCAACATCTTCGTGCTCTGGACAGAGTGGGAACAGCTTCACGTGCGGACCAAAAGCTACTTGTACCTTGCGGTGTTCTCAAGCACCACGCTCGAGCGGATCCCGACTGCGGCGTCACCGGTTGCCATCAACCGGCTCCCCAACACTTTCGTCGAGCGAGCAACGATGACACTCTGGGACAGCACGATCTACGCTGCGTGGGATGAGAACGGGCTCATCTATTGCGCGAGATACAACGGACTCGCGGCAGCTTCTGCGTGGACGCTCATCCCGAACAAAGGCTTGAATCAGGACGTCGCGATGCCAGCCAGCGACGCGTTCTTGCTCGTGCACAATCTGCGTCTCGTACTGCTGTGGCGTGAGGTGGTGTTCATTGAGAACGGGAACGGAGCTCAGGCAGGGCAGGTTCGCATCACAGTGTTCAACGAAGACAGAGACGCGCCGCTCTGGATCTTCCACGACGGCAACAGGCCGAACGCCGGTCTCAACAAGAACCCCAAGTGCGACGCGAGAGCGCCGGCGGCGACGGTCTTCAAGGGTACACTCTATGTTACGTGGACAGAAGCTCGCCCCGACAACGCGCAGGTGTACGATGTTGTGATTGCACGCCGAAACATCATCAACCGCGATGCGAGCACGTGGAGGTACCTCGACCCACTCGTTTCGGCAACGCCCGTCTACTCGTTCATCTCGGCGTTCCGACCGCGTCTCTCGGTGCGCCGTCGCGGATTCGAGGATTCTGCTCTCGTGGTGACGTGGTATCGAGAGACCGTGGCGGAGAATGTGACCGAGGTCGTCACAGGTATCGTCTCCGACTCGAGCTGGGAGTCGTCACCGACTGCAGCTGATAGCTTGCCATACACCATTGATGGATCCCGCAATACTAACGTCTCGCAGCTGATCAACACAAACCAGCTCGAGATTGCAAGCTGCGGCGACGCGCTGTACGCGGTGTGGATGCAAGCGCCGCTTCCCTCCCGCACTAGCACCGTGAACGTCGCCGTCCTTAGCGCTGCTGGTTCCGTGTACAGCGACTGGAAGACGTTGTATGTCGGCAACCTGAACCACAACCAGGAGTTCGATTCGCTTGACGCGAATCTCGTGTGCTCGTCGACGGCTGCGGCTGCCTCAAGCGCTGAAGTCGGCTTGTTCTGGACCGAGTTCGACGGGTACTCCACAAAGCTACGCTTCCGACACCAGAAAGTGCCCCCTCGGTCGACCCAGCTACCTCGTGGAGGATGGGAAGAAGTGTCTTCGGGAACGCCGCTCCTGAAGATGGCAACAGGAGCAACTCCGCCTGGGAACGCGATCAACGTCGATCGTAGCGGCGTCGAATCGTACGTGCTCAACTTTGTATACGTCGTCCGAGAGGGTGACAACGCGCAGGACATCGACGCGCTCGATCGCAACGCGCTTGTGCTGAATGGTGCGTCGATCCTGGACTACCTGGGACAACTTCCGGACTACACGCTCCTCCCAAGATTGAACGATCCGCGCTCGCTGAGCTACAACAAAGATATCAAGATCAACACGACTCCGCCAGCGGTTGTCGACGTGACTGCGGAGACTCCATCGGGTGAGTACGGCGTGGGACAACGCCTCCTGATCCAGGTCGTGTTCACCGCCAGCGTCAGCGTTGTGGCTCCTACCACGTCGAGTGTTCCCGTGCTCTACCTGCGCTCCGACGAGCTCCACTTCTTGAGCGCGTCTGTGAATCCGGCCATTTACATCAGCGGCTCTGGCACTCGCGTACTGACGTTCGAGTACATCGCGAGCGAGCTCGACTTCTGCGAGAAGCTCGACTACTTTAACGATAACTCGCTGGTTCTGCTCGGCGACTCGCGGATCCTTCGCAGTGCGACGTTCCTGACCACCGACGCGCTCTTGGCGCTCCCATCGCCACGCTCTCTACACTCCTTGTCTGGGAACCGCGCGATCTCGATCAAGACGATTCAGCCACACGTTCTGCAAGTCACTGCTGTGGATGCGGACGGAACATACCACCCTGGCGACAAGCTCACACTACGAGTCGTGTTCTCTCTCCCAGTCGTCGTGGTCGGCTCTCCTATCGTACTCCTGGAGACGAAGCGAAAAGGCGCTGCGGCAACGTTCAGCGGTGGGAACGGGACGGCAACACTGTCGTTCGTGTACTACATCGCAGTCGGAGATCGAAGCGCACGACTGGATGTCGTCGACGACCGAGACGGCAACGTGCGGCTGAACTACGTCAAGTCGCTTGAGCTGGCAAACCAAGCGCGGATCCTGCGTCTCTCGACCAACCCATCGACAAACGCGATGGTCACGCTTCCGGCTCCAGGCGAGCCGGGGTCACTCTCACTGGCAAAAGCCATCGTTGTGGACTCGGTGAAGCCGTCGGTCATCGACGTGCGCTCCGGGTCAAACGACGGGACGTACGACGCCGGAGACGAGATCGAGGTCGTCGTCGAGTTCTCGCACAAGGTGGTGGTGATCGGGAGCCCCCAGCTTGTGCTCAACGTCGTAGCAAGCTCGGTTCGCACTGCTCAGTACAAGAGCGGCTCGGGCACGGCGGTGCTGCGATTCCTGTACACCCCGACGCTCGGCGACAGCACACAGAACACCCCGCTCGACACCCGAGACAGATCGTCGTTCATTCTGCGGCCGCTGCTGGCAGGTCGCGAGATCACATTGGCTTCCGCGCAGATCCTGTGCGCTGCAGAGACTCCGATCTTGGCAGCCGACTTGACAATGCCTCGGCCTGGAGTCCCGCTCCAGGTGAACGCGGTGCGAAGCCTCGTGGGGAACAGCAAGAAGCTCTTCGTTCGCACCGACGGGTTTCGCATCGCTGATGTTCGGACCGACTTACTGAGCGGCGAGGTGTATGCGCCTGGACAGCGGATTCTCCTGTCAGTCGTCTTCACTGGCGCTGTTCTCGTCCAAGGGGCTCCGGGACTCAAGCTGAATGCAAACGCGCTGCTGCCAACGTACGCGAGCTACGTGCAAGGTTCCGGGTCTACTGCACTGCAGTTCCAGTACGTTGTCATAAATGGAGATAGCTGCAGCATCCTGGATGTCGCCTCTCGAACAGCGCTGGAGCTCAATGGCGGCGCGATCACAGACGAAAAAGGGGTGAACGTCCCGCTACGACTGGGAGCAGCGTTTCAGCCTGGAAGCCTGACGTTCAACTACCGGATCGAACTGTCGTCGACGGCGCCAACTGTGATTCGCGTCTACGCGGTGAACTTGAACGGCACGTACGGCGTCGGGGATGAGCTCCAGATTGCAGTCGTCTTCTCCAAACGAGTGACGTTCCTCTCTGGGGTTGCTGTAGTTCCTCCAGCGCCGTCCTTGGGGCTCCAGATGAACGCAGCAGTTCGCAGCGCAGCCTACGTATCAGGCGATGGAACGCGTACACTGATGTTCAAGTACCGGATTCAGAACGGTGACATGGCACAGATGCTCGAGTACGCCTCTCAAACAGCTCTCACTGGTGCACTCTTCGCGATGGCGACGACATCCATTCTCACAGCCAACGTCCAGCTGCCAGCTCCAGGAACTGCGGCGCTCAGCTTGTCGAGGCAGTCGTCAATTCGAGTGGACACGAGCCCACCGAAGGTTGTTCTCGTCTCTTCAGTCGACCGGAATGGAACGTACACTCTGTCCGATCGGCTGCACTTCCGTGTTCAGTTTTCGTATCGAGTGGTGGTCGTGTCGCCGGCTGGAGGCTGCGGGCTGGAGCTCTCTCTCGGGAATCGCGTTGCGCGGGTTGCGACGTACGTTAGCGGCTCCTCGACCCAGGTGCTGGAGTTCATCTACTCGATACTGGCCGGTGACCGCAGCGGTCGGCTCGACTACGCCACGCGAGACAGTCTGAAGTGCTCGATTCTTCAGCACAGCGCGCTGCCATCACTTCCTGCGTTAACGGGTTTGCCATCACCAGGATCCGATAGAAGTCTCAGCGACTCGAGTGACATCCGTGTCGACCCAAGTGCTCCACGAGTCACGTCTGTGTCGTCGTCGCTCGTGAACGGAGTCTACGGCGCCAGCCAAGTCGTCGACATCGGCGTCTCGTTCTCGGAAAGGGTTGTCTTCACGCTCGGCCAGCCGCAGTTGCGTCTCTCCGTTCGATCTGCCGAGAGAGCAGGAGTGAGCTATGCGACCTACCTCGCTGGTGTCGGAACTCCCACGCTGCTGTTCCGATACACGACAAGGAAAGGGGACATGGCACTGCCGCTGGAGTATGACGGTGTTGACGCACTATCGATGGATTCGGTGGATGCCAGGATCTTCGCTGCTGCAGACGGCAGTTCGAACTTCCGAGTCGCGTCGGTGCGACTCCCAGTGCCCTCGGCCACTGGTAGTCTGAGCAACAACCGCGACATCCGTATCGACACCCTCGAGCCGCCGCGAGTGATCTCGGTCACGAGCTCCACACCAGACGGAATGTACACGGCAGGCGACATTCTGAGCATAACTGTGAGCTTCTCGACGCCGGTTGTCGTCAGCGGAACGCCGAGACTGCGCTTGGACAGCGGCAATCGCCAGCCCGGAGTCGCACTGTATACTTCCGGGAGCAACACTGCAAACCTCGTGTTCCAGTACGCTGTGCAAGTCGGCGATCGTGCGGATCGTCTCGACTACTCGCGCTGTCCTGAGACAGAGCGGAGAGCTCCAGTGCAGCGCGAATGGGACAAGGTTGTGATCTGCTCGGAGCCGGCGAATGCGCTGCAGCTTGGTGTTGGGGGATCCATCAAGAGGCTCGCGACAGTGCCGATCACCGACGCGGTGCTGGATCTCCCTGAAGTGAGCGTGTGGCCGAAGCTGCGGTTCCACACGCCCCGCGACGACTACTTGTATATTGACCAGGTAGAGGCAACGACGGGCATCTTCGATGGTGTCGTGGCCCGCGAGAGCCCGTCTACGAGCAGCGTATGGCTCAACCCTACCGCGGTCTCAGTTGTGTACACATCGACGAGCGTCGTCGTGAGAACCACTGGCGTCCCCGACGGCGCGTACGGGCCGTTCCCGAACGCCTACAATCGGAACTCAGTCAAGGCACAGAACCATGTTTTCACGTTCCCTCGACAGCCAATCGTTCAAGTGAACCCCACAGCACTCACGCCCGACGTCCCCGTGGGTGTGATGATCAATGGTGTCCCGTTCTTCGCGAGCACTTCGAGTGTCTACGGCAGCAACGTCATGGCGAGCTCGAGTCCAGCGCTGCGGCTGCTGGACAAGTGCAACGGACTCGTCGACCGGGGCGGCGACTATCGTTACTACGCGTCTCCGGATTGCTTGCTGGACGAGCTCCATGCCGACGCGCCGAACAAGCCGTCACCGTTGATTGGCTATGCGTTCGACGGCTTCCCGCTCTACGGACCGTACAACGAGGACGGCGCGTTGCCGAGAGACCTTGACCAGTGCAACGGCCGCATCGGCTACGACGGCACGTATCGCTATCACGTGACGTCCACTGCGCCGTATCTGATCGGCTGCTTCCGCGGACTCCCGAGCACCGGAAGTCCGCCACCGGAGAGTCTCTACCGAAGCCTCAGCTACAGCCACAACCTTCGCCTTGACACGGAGCCACCTCGACCGGTCCAAGTGTTCACGAACAAAGCAGCGAGAACGTTCGTCGCGGGCGAGACGCTCGACATCGTTGTGCAATGGTCGTGGCCCGTGACGGTGGATATCACGGGCGGGAGGCCGAGCGTCACGGTGGCAAACTCGGCACAGTTTGCACTCTTCGATGCGGCGAAGAGCACGCCGACGGCGTCGGTCTTCATCTACAGAGTGCAGAGCGACGTCGGAGTCTTCACCTTTGACTACCGCTCGTCGGTGTCGCTGAACGGCGCGACAATCCGCAGACTCGCTATGACACCGACACTCGACGCGAACCTGCAGCTCGTCAGCGCCGAGAAGACCCCTCACTTCGCTTCCAAGCACCAGCTTGTGCGGAACGTCAAGGTGACGCTGCGAGGGCTGTACCATCCGCAGGCGAGCGACCTCCACGTCCGCCTGTTCCACGAGACCAAGAGCGCAGTTGTGGTTTCCAACTGCTGCCGAGCCACCGACGCCTTCGGTCTCCCCGACGAAGTGCTTCGCGTCAACCGAGAGCAGTTGCAGGTGTTCCCGGAGAACCCCACGAGCGGCGTCGGCTTCGACTACGCCTTCCAAGACCTGAACGGAGCGAAGAACCTCGCCGCTGACGGCGGAGCCTCCGCGCTCCAAAGCTCCACGAGCGCCTCGTGCTACGCCTCGAAAGCGATTGATGGCCGTGTCAACGGGTTTGTCTCCGATCAGTCTGTGGCGCGCACCGCGGCGAGGCAGAATCAGTCGGCATGGTGGGAGCTCCGCTTGATTCAGAGCACCGAGATCGGCACCGTGCGGCTGTGGTTGGCGCAAGAGGAGTTCCTCCCGGCGGTCGTGCAGACTCTGCGTGTGAACGCAGTCGATGCAGTGAGTGCTGTCGACGGGTGGTTCACACTCGTGTTCACAACACCGAGCGGTGTTCAACTCGTCACTGCCCCCATCAGCTGCAACGCTGTCGCGATGGTTGTCGACGAGGACCCGAAGATCGAGAACCTCGGGATCGGGAGAGCCGAGTCCGTGCAGGCGAAGCTTGCTGCGCTGCCGTCGATGCCGCGGGTCTTCGTCGCTCGCTCGCCGGCGGACGCGTCGCTATCGGCGAACGGCGCTTTCTCGTGGTCGATCACGTTTCTCGAAGACCCGAAGCTGTACGAAGCGGGTGTCGTACCGCTGCGTGTAGGGGAGAACGCTGTCTGTGGCGGAACGGGTGTCGTCGAGCTCACGTCTCCGCTCCCTGGAGACGACACGGACCGGTGGAACTACGTGCAGCGCGACGACCGCAAGGACAGCGCGGTGATCGGGAAGCTCTCGATGTTCCCGCTCTGGGTCATGCTCTTCGAAGACTCGGCGATGATGGACTTCGAGTCCTTCCAGGACGCCTATGACGCTGCACTCTGGAGAGAGCGCGTCGACGCTGTTCCTAGACCGGTCGTGACGGTCAATCCGCCTCTCAACACCAAGGCGCGCTACATCCGCGTCATCGCGGAGCAAGTGCACGCGTATCTCACGCTCGCCGAAGTGCAGGTGTTCAGAGAGCGCTCGCACGTGCTCTCGCGCTACGAAGGAGGGACGCCGATCGCGACCAAGTTCCACCCTGGCGCAGAGACGTGGTCCTCAGAAGACCCGTTCGATGCAGCGTTCGGGTCCATGACGAGCGAGGGGACGTGGACGCTGGAGGTGCGCGACGCAGTTCGCAAGACGCGGTACGGAGAGCACACACAACACGGCGAAGGCGCCATCTCCGACTGGGTCCTCGCTGTCACGGACATGTCCGGCGCGACACGCACGTACTTCATGGACATACGTGCCCACGTCAAGTCGCTCCCGCGCCACGGGAGATTGTTCATCAACGCGCAGGAGGCAGCGGCAGACGACTTGGATCGTGACCGCAACTACATCGTCGACTCGCTCGAAGCGTCCGTGTACCTGTCGCGGTTCCTCGAGAGCTACAACGCGGTTCCGACGCTCATTCAGAAGCGCATGCTTCTCGGGTTCGTCGAGAGCTACAATACGTTCGGCGGCGTCGAGATCTTCGGCGACGCGAGCGAGCGCGAGAGGCGGGTGCCAATCGCCTGCGACGCTCGATGCCTCGCTGACGTCGGGCTGGACCCGTACTTCGACACTAACTCCGAGACGGGCGACGTCGGCGCCAAGCGCCTGTATCTCACTGGGGATCGGAGCGTCACGTACGTGCCGAACGACGGCTTTCGCGGCTGCGACTACGTCACGTTCTCCGTGGCGATCGGGACGAGCGAGTCGGCTGTCCTGGGCTCTGTGGAGCTCAACGTGCGGGAGTGCGACGACGCATCTTGCAGCAAGGAGCTCAAGCTCGTCCACAGAGAGAGGCAGATGGTCCGCCCGAGCACTCTCGAGGCGATGTAAGGCGCACGGATCGTCATATCGAAGGGTCTCTTGTTGTGGCACGTGATGTTGCTACGCTCGCAGCTTGGCGCGACCGCTCTTGGGCGTCTTGCTGCCATTGCTGCCGTCCTTCTTCTTCTTCTTCTTCAAGCCCCCCTTCTTCTTCTTCTTAGTCGTGCGCTTCTTTACGCGCAGGTCGATCATCGGGTTGTGGAGCAGCTGGGAGCCCGGCAGCGGTAGGTTCTGCACGCAGTCGAGCACGGGTCTGTCCTCCGGGACGAGCAGCCCGCGCTCGAAGGCGTGGTCGGAAAAACTGATGTTGTTCTGTGCGAAGAGCAGCCGGATTTTCTCGAGCTCCTGGAGCTGCTGCTGGCGCAGGTCGCTCGTGCTGAAGCTTCCAGTCGTCATGAGTCCTCGAGCAGTCCCAGGCAATGCAGACACGGACTTGGTCGCGACCTTCGTGGAGCTGGCACTCCGGCTGCTCAACGCAGACGCCGGCGTTCGTTTCGGCAAGTTGCTTCCGCTGCTACTGAGGCCGGACGGCAGACTGACGATCTGTGCGGCTGCCGGCTTACTCGTCAGCGACTTCGTAGCATGCCCACAGTGTTCGCTCGTTAGTGTGAGTCCAAGGCGTTTGCAACGACAGGTTCAGTGGAGTCTGCGACGCACCCGCTTCCCTGCTGGCGGGTCCGGCTTCTCCGGCGCAGTGTTCGTCACTCGTCGGATCTCTGTGGCCTCGTACAGACGGCAGAACTCGGGATCGACAGGCTTATCTTGCGGAGGGATCGTGCCGCGCGGGTACATCTGCCGCAGCTCAGCCGCGAACCGCTCAGATCATCAGCTAGGGTGCACGTTTTGCCTACCGCACGCACCTTGATACTGCTCTGCGCGCTGTGAGCGCCTGTCCTTTCGCGTTTCGTGTGTGTGGCTCCATCGCATGCGCTCGCGAAGTACGGGATGTGGTATGGCTCGAGCTTGGGTCTTCGGCGAGAGGAACGATCTCCTTGCGACGGCAGCTTGGCTGCGCCTGTTTCGGTCGCTGAGTCGCCGTCGTTGTCGTCTGTGCGCTCGTCGTCCGTCGAGTTGTCGTCGCCGTCACTGAAACCGGAGCTCGCTGACGACGACGCCGAGTCTCGTCGCGTTCGAGGCTCGGCGCGTGTCTTGAAGATCTGCTTGTCGGACGAAGGCGTCAGCGCGGACGTGGGTGTCGCTGGCCCGCGCTCTCTCCGGCTTGCAGCTGACGACGACGACGACTGGTTGCTGCTGTGTCGGCTTGGCGGTGTGTAGTTGGCCGGAAGCTGGTTGCGGAAGTGCATCCCTCCTCCGACCTTCACATCCGCCTTCTTCGTGCTCTGCTTCAGCACCACAACCGATTCGCCGCCGCCAGTTCGCGCGTACTCGTCAGTCGAAGGCGACTTGCGGAGCCTGGTTCCGCTTGGCGATAGCGCAGTCGCAGCATCAACGCGTGGTCCGGGCTCAGGTCTCGTCTCGCCAGCAGCGTGCGAGCGGATCTCCTGGCTGTGGTGCGTCTTCGCACTTGCGCGGACGTGTTCGTCAAGCTCCTGGCGGTGCGAGCGCTCGAGTCCAGCGACAAATTTCATGGACTCTCGCTTCCGCAAGTGCTCGGACTCTTCTCGGCTCCGGTTCATCGTCCACCTGTTCACGCGTTGCTGCACCTCGTCCTGCTTCCGGCGCGTGATCGCCTCCTCGTTCCGCCTCTCGATCCACTTCAGATTCATCTCGCGCTGAACTCAGCGATGGATGGCTCCGCGTCAGTTCTCGCCTGCTCGTCTCGCGATGGCGCGGACGTAGCATTACTTCGTACCTCGGCGTCAGTCTCAGGGTGGTAGAGGTGGAAGGTCGCGTCAACACGCCGCTGCTGCTCGACCGCGTCGTAGTCCTCTGGCTGTGGCACACCTGCGATCTGTCGACCATCTTCGATTGGTGGTGGCACCTGCCCGAGCATCGCACATCGCGGGCTCATCTCTTCCGCACCATCGTCATCTGGACGCGTCATAGCAGACTCACCTCGTCCACGCAATCCACTCCTCGCGACTTGAGCTCCGCGATGCGGCGGATGTGTGACGCACGAAGGTCCGGCATCTTGTACTTCTGCGGGTCCATGACGCCTAGGGTTAGCGATAGCTGCCACGGCGTTCGGAACATGGCGCGTCGCAGCGCACCTCGAGAGCGATCGCGGTTGATGTTGAGGTGAAGACGGCTTCGTTCACTGGGTCGGAGAGTGTCGTGACGCTTGCACTCCCCGCGAGCGGCGGTCTCGAGCCGATCTGCTTCTTCGGCGACTACATTCGCGACCAGACCACATACCATTCAGTGCGCTGCTGCGAGATGCTCCTCGCGCTGTACGAGGGTCATGTCAGCGCATTCGCGTCGTACCATCTTGGGCGGGAGAATCGGCGGTGATACCGATGCTGCAGCCTACCAGTGTATCTTCAGTCAGTCGTATGCACCAAGACACTGTCCGTGTGGGCGACTCTCTCCACCCACCTGAGCGAGCGACAAGAGCTCCTCGAACCAATGCAGCATCTTGGTGACGCACACCTCTTGAACACTGGGCAGCTGTACATGCGAAGTCGAGTGGAACGGTCAGAGCTCGGTGGCGACTGTGTGGACAGGAGTTTGAATCAGTGACGACGCGCTCACCTTGGCAGCCTTGCACTCGACAAGCAAGCTGCGGAGCGCAAAGTATTGCACTATCGATCGCTTATGCGCCTCGTCCTTCTCGTACCCTGTTGGCTCGTGCATGGTGAGGAACTTGAGCATGCGGCTGAACGAGGCGTTCTGCTCCTTCGTGATGCGCAGCTCGTGTCTCGTTGGGACGTCCTCTTGCAAGAAGGCGAAGTTTGCGCCATCGTTCAGGATCTCTGGCGTTGTCGACGCATGGGAAGAGAACTGTGAGTTGTTGGCTCTGGAGGGTGATAACCTTGTCGAAGACGAAGCCATTGCTTTGTGCAGGACGACGAAGTGTGCGTACCAGAAACGCTCAATCGCTGCAACGCGGAGGCTGTGAGGCGCTGCGAGTAGGTGGCTCTGCGTCGGAGAGTACGTGAAGGCTCAGCTTGTGAGGGCTTTACCCAAGGATCGTAAGCCACGCGACGCGTACACGAGGCGGTCGATCTTCTCGACCGAGGCGATTGCCGTAGTCATGTCGGCGCCTGCCTCGGTCCTGGCTGCTAGCTGTGAACGCACTCCCAGAGTCTTGTTGCGAGCCTCGCCTGCGGTGCGCACGAAACGTGGAGCCCAATCGCCGCCTTCCTCCCCTCACGCAGCAGACGACCGCCACCAGAGCTGCATCAACTGTGTGAACAGGTGACAGGTGATGTGTGAAAGGTTGAAACCTTCCAATGAACTTCAGGATCAATAATAGGTACTTACGTCTACGACTGTTTTGTATTTTCGCTTCTTTACTACTTCCACGTTCATCTGGACCAATATTCGGTACTTCTCTAGTTCTTCACAGTGTCGGCAGCGATGGCAGGAGAGACGATGATGAGACCGGAAGACATCGAACAGGTCGCGGTCTCCTTGAATCCGCACCAGAGGATACGTCGAACTCGCGTTGCGATATCATCCTTGATTCCTCGCACACTGCTAGGTTCGGCACTTGCCGCGGCTTCGTACCGGAATTTCTTGATGCTGCTGATCAAGGATTCGAATGTCGACACTGCTCTAGACAGTGCACACTTATAGCTGCGATGGAGTAACATGAACTCCCGGTTGGCTCGCTCACGAGTGTGGACGAGCTCCACGTTCGAAAGAGGCTCGCGAAGGAAGGAGAGCAAGCGCGCACTTCATTTCCTGTATTGCGAGCCACATGTCTACGGGACACCGAAACACGTCGCAAACCCGGACGATGACACGGCGCGGGGTTTGTGCAGTTCATCGAACCAGCGGTTGGACTTGTACCCGAGCGCGTCGCGTCGCCACCACAGATCCCCGGTTCGCGACTCACGAAGTACACGGGGAGGCTCAAGCGTGTGCCAGCGCGATCGGCGTGCCGTCACACAAAAAAAACGAGGACTCGGACCGCCGCCTGCCACGGCATGATCGGCACGATCGGGTTCAGCCGCGCGTTCTTGCGAACCGCGGCCTCGACGTAGACGAGCTGCGCGAGGTCGCGCATGGAGAGGAATCGCGTGTTGCTCTGCCTGAGCACCTCTGGGTACCGATTCATTTTGACGACGGAGGACGAGAGCCTTGCCGGCGAAGATGGCGTATCAAAGGGCAGAGTCATTGCTGTAGCGCTTCGACTCTCCCTTTCTGCACACACTCTCAACTCGCTCTAGCTCGCTCTTCCTCACACACGCAAAAACTCAAAGCAGCAAGCTGCCGTCGTTTGCTTTGACGCAGAAGCCCAACTGAGTTCAAGACGCACGCAGTTGGATGGTAACAGCGTGGGCTCTGACATAGTTCGCTCACTTCGTCAGCTGTCTTCGTCACTGCCTCGCTTCCGCCTTCTCCACATCGCGTCCAGCTCCAGCTATGTTGCTCTCCGTCGACAATACCACCGCGTCACTCCGCCGCCCACGAACTGGAAACTTCCACCAACGCGGTTCCACCGTCCCTAGCTTCACCGCCGATCGGCTTTCACCACGCTCGACGACTTCGGACGACCTTGAACCAAGCTGCTCGCCGTCAGTGCATTGCCGCCATCACCACCGTCATCGAGTCTGCTGCTGCGCCACACTCTCCGTCGCCGCTTCTCCTCATGCCCGCCAAACGAACCGCGCCTCCGCCGAGCTTCGTTCTCTCCCTCTCTCCGTGTTCTCGGAGCACCGCATTCGTGGTCGATCTCGAGTTCGCCTTCACCGTGTCTGCGGCGCGTTGAACTAGATCTCGCACACATATTGGGGGATGGCGTCCAGCACCGTCTTCAGGTTCGCCGAATACTTCACGCGCTCCATGTGGGCGTCGTACAGCCTTTTGTACTGCGGGAAATGCGCCAGGTTGTCGCCGAGCTGGCCCACCGTTGTGGTGCAATGTTCCCAGCGTCCGTCGATGAGGACACCTCGCCGCAGCTTCTCGACTCCACCTGAACCGATCCCGAAGATGTCACTCACTGGAGCATTTCCTGCGTCCTCTTTCTTCGGGAGCTTCAGCACGAGCGTCCGGCACTTTTATATATGGGCGAGGTGTTTCGCCCTCGACACCACGAACACCAACGCCACAGGTGCGCACTCGCCACTTACAAGATCCAGCAACTTGAGCTGCATCAGCACGTCCGCCAGTCCAATCGCTTTCTCCGGGTGGTGTTCCGAATTCGTCATCTTGAACAACAGCGCTTTGAGCGCAGGCACGTTCGCTTCGTCCTGATCACCGCCACGACTGCGGACGCCAGACTTGCTCGCAGTACAGCCAGGCGCTTGCTGTTGACTTGGACTTGTCCACAGTGTGGACAGCTTTCGCCGACGAGAAGACACCTTCCACCAACAGCAGTAATGACTCCAGTCGAGTCGGATGCGCCGCCATCAGCCTCAGTCGCGCCAGATACCACACGCTCGGCGTCAATACTGCGGAGCAGGTAGAACGCATCGATAGCCTCCGCGTTCCTCGACTTGGGGATGAAGTACGGCTTCTTCTTCTCGATGCTCTTGAGCGAGAAGTCGCGGTCGTACTCGAAATCCAACACAGTCCGCCTGATGTCGAACACCACTTCGTCGTCCAGCTCGGTAGAATCGTCCTGTTTTGCTTTTTGTTTCTCCGAGCGAAGCAGTCGTGCTTGCAGGTGTTTGCCTTTCAGGAACATCTCGTGCGCTTGGTGCTCGAACAACTTGTCAGCGACTGACTTTGTTCCCGGTTTCAGCCCAATCCACCTTGTCAGCATCGCACGCTTGTGGAACTCGAGTCCGATCGCTGCTTTGTACAGCTGCTGCTTCACGAACTTCGACGCCAACACGGGAGAGCACTTTGTCAACTTGCACGGTTCTGGAACGTAGTGGCAGATCCAGTGATGCGCCTCTGGGTTTTGCTCCTCCAAATGCAAGCGCTGGATCAGAACGTCTTCAGGCTCTGTCTCGACCGCTTTTATCAGGAGGTCTTACTGACGCTCCAGAAAATGTGGATGCACACAAAGGCACGCTCTCGCCACGCCACCGAACTTGAAGTGGAGGTTCTCAATCTTCGTCAAGCTCAGCGGGTCTGGGTTCGAATCGGACATCACGTTGAGCTTCAGCTTGAATGCGGCTGTGAGCAGTTCCTCGCGCGTCCAAAGCGGCATGTAGTATGCTTTGTGGTTGGTGCTCTTCCGCATCGTCTTGTCGAGCCACATCTCGTTCGGGCTTGTGAAGACGACGTATCGCACGTCATCTGGATTGTTGTCCGGAGGTCTGTCGCACAAGCGAATGCACGGTCGGCCTTGCTTCACTGCAGCTGTCTCTGCGTCTTCCATCACAACTTCCCCACGTGAACCGCCTTTTGATGTGCGAAACGTGAAGCCTTTGCCACTCTTCGACCCCCGTGCGATCGCAACCTTTCTCAGCTTCGAGCCCGATGTGTACGACGCGAACGTCACAGTCGCGTCCTTGAACCTGGCGTCGTTGGTGATCTGCGCGAAGAAGTAGACGAGGAACATCGACTTGCCGATGCCTGCAATGCATTCAAGAAGAAACATCCACAGGGGTCAGTAGGTCGGTACCATGCAATGCCAATGGCGCTACTCTAATCGAATTCATCATAGACCATCGAGTGGCAAACACACACCTGACGTTCCAGTGAGCGTCACGCCTTTCAGACCTCCGGGTTTTCTCAGAGCACTGGTGTCGGATCTCGGTGGGAAGAGATCCTCCATGACGCGCTTGTAGTACGGCTTGTAGCACTCGCGGACGAAGATTTCAGCGGCGTCGTACTCATACTGGAGCGGGATGTTGTAGCGTTTCCCGGAGGTGGCATCGTGAGGGAACGGCATCGTCTTAGCCTCGACCGAGAGGACCCTAACGCTCGCAAGCAGCTGCGCTTCGTACGCGCTCTTGTAGGCTGCAGACTCAACATTGTGTGGAGGCGCCGGCGCCGGCGCCTTCGTCTCCTCCTCGACATCGATCTCCGTCGCGCTCTCGCCCTCGTCGTCTCCAACATCGCTCGCAACGACGTGTCCGACATCGCCCCAAACGACGTCTCCAACGCCAACGACAGCACTTGCGTCACGTCCGAGCGCGGCTCGCTTCGGTTCCGGCATACCGGCATCCACAGCTTCGTCACTCGGATCAGTGGCGACGAAGCCATCACGACGTCTCGACCTGGGCCTCCTGCTGTCTGCCATCGTTGCTACGGTTCTTCACGAGAAGACGCTCGCCGCTCGCTGCTCACCGCTCGACGACTGGTGCTCACCGCTCGACGCGGCCTTGGTTAGCGTATTGGCGCAGGTCGTACCCCGTGACCGACGATTGGAGCCACGTGACGATGATGATGCGGTCAGTGGAGCAACACCGAAACACCCTCTTACTCCACTCGGTCTCTTGTGTGCTTCTCTCACTTCTTCCCCGCAAGGCCGAGCAGGTGTGCGATTTCGTGAATGTTATCGGCTGAACCCCTGTGGTCTTACAGTTCAATAGTCAACTTTCAACGAGATTTATGATGAATGATGTGCCAGTTTGAGGTGTGCTCCATCCACACTTTTTCTTTGCCTACCAGAACCAGATCCTTCGCTAGCACAAGCTACTTCGCTCGGTGCTTGCCCGGCTGCGCGTTCGCCTTGCTGCGTGGAGTGAACACGTCGATGATCCCGAACTCGTCTTCAGGCGCAGCGCGCTCGTCACCGCCAGTCTGCGGACCGGAAAGGTTCTTGGAGCTGTGAGTCCGCGTCACGCCGCCCTTGAGATCTCCGACCAGAGCGCGACTGCTTGAGCTCTTTTGCGGCGGGGCGTCCGTCATCCGTCGGTGCCCTGCGGGCAGTGCTGCAGTTGTGCGAGGGTGGCGGAAGAGCGGGAGGCGGCCGTCGTCGA
Organism: Globisporangium cystogenes; assembly: GCA_023334215.1. Classification (NCBI taxonomy): domain Eukaryota; phylum Oomycota; class Peronosporomycetes; order Pythiales; family Pythiaceae; genus Globisporangium; species Globisporangium cystogenes. Next base: position 13,161 of record JAASGM010000077.1, on the reverse strand, counting down.
AGGCTTGGATGAGCCGCCGAATGCACTCGTTCTTGGCGACCTGGTGCGGAGTCTTCCGACGGCGGTTCTTTGTGCGCACAGCTTTGAGGATCACGTCGAGCGTGTTCGGCTCGGCGCAAGGCACGTGGGCTTCGAGGAGTGTGTGGACGGCTTCGTAGTGGCTTCTTCGCGCAGCCCTGCACACGGTTCGAAACAATGTCAACACAACAACTACAATGACAGCCTTACGGCAGCGCGCACCAGTGGAGCGGCGTGTCTCCTGAGCTGTCGACGACGTCGTGCTTGAGTCCGCTTTGCAGTAAGATCCGGATCTGCAGAGGGCACGTGAGGAGCTACGACCTGCGAGCACACGCATTCACACCGAACACGTACGACTTGAGAGTGTCCTCGTCTCGCCGCGTCGTGCAACAACGAGAACTTGTTGCAGAGACTGTCGACATCGTGGACATCCGCTCCTTCCTCGACCAAGAACGCGACTAGGTGCTGCGAGAAACGAGTGCAAAGCGGGCGTCACTCAGCGTACTGTCGACATCAGACGCAAGCAGCAGTGCACAGCCCCGCACCTCGTGTCCCCACCAGCATGCAATCTGGATCAGCGTCTCACCATAGTCGGAGCGCGCCGTTCGCAGCACAAAGTCGTAGCCGAGGCGCCGCGCCTTCTGCATCTCGGCGAACACCATCGTGCGCACGATCTCCACGGGCAGCCCTTCCTTCACCGCCTCCCATACAGACAGCTTCGTCGTCGAGCGTCGGTGGAGATCGCGCTTGTGCATCTTCTCCACGAGCGCCACCTTGCGAGCAAGCGCCTCGCGCTGCTCGTTCTCGACCGCGAGCGCTTGCTGCGCGTCCGCGTGGCGCTTCTCGAGTCCGTTCCGCCAGCCTTCGCAACACCTCGCAAGAAAGGCGGCGTACGCCTCCGCGTGGCTCGCGCGCTCGCGTTGCTGCATCTCGAGCTGCGAGCTCTCGTAGTCTTCGGTCTCCATCAGCGCGATCTCTCGCTTCTCGACCTGCGCCATGCGAACAACCTGCAGGAGGTGGATCTTGTGCTGCAGGCGGTGCTCCATCTCACGAACGCTGCCGAGCGCGGCAACGACGTCCGCGTGCCACTCCTCGTACCGCTTGCCTGCGGGCGTGGTGGCGCCGGCGTTGAAGTCCGTCAAGCCCATCGCGCGACGCAGCGCGGTCTCTGCGCGCGCGAAGATGTCGTGGAGGTCGTCGAGCTGGACGACCTTGACGATGCGCGGGTCCGCGAGAGCGCAGAGTTCGTGTCGCTTCCACCGCTGAAGCGTGGCGGTGGCGTCGTTGATGCGCCGGACGTCGACTTCGACGAAGTAGCTGTTCATGAGGAAGATGCTGCGCAGCAGCGCGAGGCACTCGCTCCGCGCTTCCGCTATGGCATCGTGGAGCACTTGCACTCGCGCGACCTTCTCGCTAGCGAGCACGAGCTTCGTGACGTCGTCGGCCTGGCCCGGGAGAACAAGAATGCGGTCTCGGAGCGCGCCGAGCGCTGCTGTCCACGACGCTAGGAGCTCTCGGAGGTGCGGGAACTCGTCGCTTTCCTGATCCGAGTCGAGCTGCCGCGTCCGGATCTCGCTCTCGACCTCGTCCACCGCGCGCATCAGATCCGCGATCTTCCGGTCGATCACATCGGTGGCCGTGAGGTCGCGCAGATGCGACCGCTTGGTCTTGACAGCCCTTCCAGCCGCGTGCTGTCGGAATGCGCACTGGATGGACAGCGCGGCGCTGGTCTCCGACTCGTTCTGGAGCTGCTGGCTGCTGTCCTCCACCGCATGGTCGCCGACGTCTTCGCTGTCAGCAGCATTGAGGGTGTCTTCACCAGCACACGCAGACACAAGGAGCTCTTCGTCCACTGCCTTCTGCCAGTTTGCGCCAGTCTCAAAGGTCTCGGCGTCGCCCCCTCCACCTCCAGCAGCAGCCGCATCAACTGCCTCGCCACCAACTTCCCCTTCGTTGTCACCACCAAAACTCCCACTACCAGCGCGCGCCAGCGCGACCGAGTCTCGCGCGCGCTTGCCGCGGAAGACGCTCTGGATCGCGACGGCGCCGCGGGTCGCCGGGTCGGCTGCCGCGCCGCCTCCCGCAAAGTCGTCCGGCTGCTCCCACTGGGACGCGCCAGTGACGACGTTGTAGTAGTAGACCTGCTGCGAGCGCGGGTCGAACTGCTGGAGCCAGTGTTGTTGCTGCTGCTGCTGGAGCTGCGCTGCGTCGTCGTCATCGTCGTGCTGCACCTGCATCCTTTCGGAGAATGGCTACACATAAATATTAAGATCCTGAACCATACTCGAATCAAATGAAATAGAGCAAACAGACACGGACGCAAATTTTGTCAGAAACCGGATTTAGAGAGAACTTCGTTCTCTCTTGCAGAATGTAAGGGTCACTCTCCACTTGATGTTTGTATGCCTTTGTCTGAGCGCCAATGGGCCATTCATTTCGCCTCGCCTGCCGAGCTTGTGTTGCGCCTGCCAACCTTGGCGAGTCATTCGCATTCGCCTGGCAACGAGTCAATATGGTACGGCGATGTCTCTCTCTGTTGTGCTCCCCCTTCCCTCTCTCTGCGTCTGCTGTCGGCGCGCGATGTGTCGGTGGCGCTGGTGGCGACTCCGCGACTGCGATGACGAGCAAGCGAGAGGCGAGCCAGAGCGAGTAGGTGGGCGGGTGGAACGCGACGGCCACAGTCGACCGACCGACCGACCGACCGACTGCTTCCAGCGACGAACGCGGCGGCGCTTAGCGAGCGAACGCGGGGCCTGCGGCCGACAGCTTTCCAGGCAGTCGGCGCGCAAAAGCCCGCGACGCGTCGGAACAGCAGCCAGCGGTGTTGGCGTCCAGCAGGCGCGACGCCGGAGCGTGAGCGCACGCAGAGCCTGACAGGTCTCAAGCGCTGACGAGTGGGCAGACAGCGCGGTCCGATCGCAGCTCCCTGCAGTCAGCTGTTCAAGCACCGGCGACCACCCACCCACCCACTCGCTTGGTCGCACTCGCTCGCTCGCTCCTCGCATCTCGCATCTCGCGCTACGACCAGCGTCGTCCGTCGCCCGCAGCGCAGCAGCCCGTTCGAGCCGCAATGGCGTTCTGACCGCGTGTGTCTCGTGTGCGCTGGCAGCCTTCCCGCTTCTCGAAGAACCGTAAGAAACGTGGTCACGTGAGCGCCGGCCACGGCCGTATCGGCAAGCACCGCAAGCACCCGGGTGGTCGCGGTAACGCCGGTGGCCAGCACCACCACCGCATCCTCTTCGACAAGTTCCACCCGGGTTACTTCGGCAAGGTGGGCATGCGCCAGTTCCACCAGCTGCGCAACCGCACGCACTGCCCGACCGTGAACGTCGAGCGCCTGTGGACGCTCGTGTCGGAGAAGACGAAGGAGCAGGCGCAGGCCAGCAAGGACGGCAAGGCGCCGGTCATCGACGTGACCAAGGCGGGCTTCTTCAAGGTGCTCGGCAAGGGCCGCCTGCCGGAGATCCCGCTCATCGTCAAGGCCAAGTTCTTCTCGGAGGAGGCGGAGAAGAAGATCAAGGCGGCCGGCGGCGCGTGCCTGCTGACCGCGTAAGCGCGCCGACTGTCGGGCGGTGCGGGATCGTAAGGGCCAATACACTCAGGATGGATCTCTCCGATCGGTCCGTGCGAATGAATACGCCAGTCGCGAGTGTGTGTCTCTCCGTGTCGGTCGGTGCGTGTGTGTAAGTGAGGAGTTAATGATGGCGCCAGATGAGCTGCAGGAGGCAGCTGACGTCGCTCGGCGGCGACTGCAGCAGCAGCTGCGACGCGCTCGCCTCCAGGTCGCGCACGTACACGCTCGAGCGGATCGCGTACGTGACGTGCGGGGCGTCGTCGCCGCCCTCATGACGCGCGCACGTGACGCGACACACGCGGCCGCGCTTCATGGTGGAGAAGCTGAGCAGCTCCGCGACGGCGCTCTCCGCGTCGCCCTCGAGCAGCTCAGCGGCCGCGTCGAGTGCGCTGCGGGCGGTCGGCGCGAAGCGGACGTCAAAGCACGTGGCCGGCGTGTCGTCTTCGTCGTCTCCTCCGAGCGCGTGGTCGAGTGCCTGCAGCGCTGCCGCGAGAGCGTTGTCCGCGTCAGCGTCGTCAGCGCCAGCGTCGCCTCGTGGTGGTGACGCGCCGTCCAGCGCCAGCAGCTGCAGCTGGTGGAACCAGCGCGCGAGCGGACTGAGCGCCGCTGAGCTCAGCTGCTGCGTCACGAAGCCTGTGCGAAGTGAGCTGCCGCCGCCCCCGTCACGACGACCAATGGGATCGAGACTCGCACGCACCTCGTCCGCCGGCCACCCGGAGCAGCAGCGCGAGCTCTCGCTCCTGCGCGACCTGCCGCCCGCCCGCGCTGCCGACGCTCCTGGAGACGACGCCCGCCACTCGGTTAAAAGTCTGCGCTTTCACGCAGCATACGACGACACCCACCTCCGCGCAGGCTTCTCGCGCGTGCGCAGGCGCCGATGGTGCTCGATCGCCATCCTCCCTTGTCAGATGGTCACCTCGTCTTTTTCACTATTGGAATGCTTGTCAGACACGATCACCTCGACTTTTTCACTATAGAAAAAATGCCCGTCGCTGCGCTGCTGCTGCGAGGTGGAGGTCGCTGCGTGGTGCGCCGCGCGCCGCCCGCCGCCATCCGCAGCCGCTTGAGCACCGCGCAGCGCTGGGAGGCGACCGACGCCGCACGCACCGCACTCGACGCCAGCGCCAGCAGCTCGCGGTCGCTGCTGCTCTCGGTCGCGCGTGACGCCGCCGCGCTGCAGGTGCCCGCTTGCCTCCTCTGTCTTCCCCACTCGCTCGCAGCACGCTGACGGCTGCTGCTCGCCGGCGACCAGAACCTGCTCGAGACGCTGGCGAGCGACGCGCAGGCGCAGGCTGCGCTCGTCTCGGCCGCGCAGGCGCTCGCCGCCGCCCACGCGCGCGACGCCATCGTGTTCGCCACGGGCATCGGCAAGTCGGCGATCGTGGCGCAGCGCCTCGCGTCCACGCTCGCGTCCGTCTCCGTGCGCAGCCGCGTGCGTGTTGCCAGTCGCCCGTGTCGCCGCCTGGGTTCTTGAAGGCGCTTGCTTGCTCATGAGCGCTGAGACCGGCGCTTGCGTGACGCATGACGCTCCAGTACGTGCACGGGAGCGAGTGGATGCACGGCGAGCTGGGGAATCTGCGCCGCGGCGACGCGGTGCGTGCTGCTGCTGCGTATACGTAGGCAGTCGTGACTGGAGGGTGATGTGACTATGGCGGTTGAACTGCAGGTGGTGATCCTGTCGCACAGCGGGCAGACGGCGGAGCTGCTGCCGCTGCCGCCGCTGCTGCAGGCGTCCGGCTGCTCGGTGCTCGCGGTCACGGGCTCGGCAGACTCGGCACTCGCGCAGCAGAGCGACGTGGTGCGTGCGCCGACTCTCTGATGAACGGCCAGTAGTTGACGTCACGTGTTCCTCCCAGGCAGTGGTGGCGCCAGCGCAGGACCAGACGCAGTGTCCGGTGCCGTCGCGCAGCATCGTCGTTCAGGTAGCGTACGCGCCAGCGACCCCAGTGATCCAGTGCTGCGGCGTCTGTGATGCTGCGGCGCCTGCGAGGCGATCTGACACTCTGTGGCTGCGCAGGAGGCGGTCGTGAACGCGCTCGTGGAGTTCCTCGTCGAGCACGCGGACGAGCGCGTCGCGAGCTTCCGCCGCAACCACCCGGGCGGCGCGATCGGCGCGCGGCTGCAGCAATAGAAGCACGTTCGCCACGTGCGCCGCTTGTCTGTTGGTCCGTCGTCCTTGCAGTAAACCTCGTCTTGGCTGGTGGAGCTGCTGCTGGCTGGTGACGATTCTAAGCAAGCGCTACGCTCTCTCGTGTACTCGTATGTGCACAAAGCGCACTCACGACAGACTCGCCAACGTCCGCCTGAACGCTGGACACGACTCGACCAAGGGTGTAGCCATCTGTCGCTCCAAATCAAATCCGTGTTGACAAAGGTGATGACGGACCGGCGCGACGTCGCCGCCGGGAGCAGCAGCAGCGCCGGATCCCCGCGGTGCCTGGAGCAGCAGCGCAAGCACGAGATCTTCCAGCTGCTGCTGCCGAGCGACCGCGGCCGCGCGCGCAAGAGCAAGGAGGCCGGCGGCTGGGAGACGCCCTTCCAGAGCCAGCAGCCCACGCGTCCGCACACCAGTCGGACGTCTGGCGCGGCAGCGGCTGCTGCTGCTGCTGGAGCGCCGCCACGAGACGTCCTCGTGTCCCCGCGCGCTCCCGTCGCCAGCTCGCCGCGTCAGCATGGCGCGTCTCCTGCCTCGACGCCGAGGTGCAGGAGCGCAGGCGTCGCCTCGACCTCGCGCAGACTTCCGCTCCAGAGCGTCAGCGAGCAGCCGCACGCCTACGCGCTGAGCTTCAGACGTCCGCTTGCTTCGCCCAGAACGCACTGCGATACGTCACGCGTAGCGTCGGTGAGCGAACCCGCAGTGGTCGCTTCGAACGGACCCACAAGACAGTGCTCGGAGCGCGACCCGCGCGTCGAAGGCCCGTACGCTGCTGTCGACGCCGTGCTCGAAGTGAACGCTCGTGCGCGCGAGCACGTCGAGGTGAAAGCGTGCTTGCTCGCGTACATGCACCGCATCGACGTGGACGAGCTCAAGCAGCTCAAGCAGCAGGCACAGCAGGAGATCGAGCGCGTGAAGCTGCAGCGGTTCGTCACGCAGTCCGGGATCGCCGGCGACGGGAGCGAGTTCGACGTCATGCGGCGCAAGACCTCGTTCCTGCTGCGCCACTTCTTCTCGCTCGACGAAGGGTGCGCGCCATGAGCTACGACGCTCACACTTGGCAGAGCTGACTCGCGACTCTTCTCTCACTCTCCATCTCACTCCATCTCTCTCTCTCTCTCACACACGCGCACACGTCAGCTCCTCGCAGAAGCAGGAGCGACTCCTGTACGACATCGTCGACGAGTGGCTCTGCAGGGACGACGCGTCGTCGGGGGAGGTCGGCGCTCTCTGGACGTCGATCACCCGCCACATCGAGCAGTCGTGTGCGTCTTGCAGCTCTGCGCGCCCCCGTCTCCCGTCTCACGCGCCTCGCTACGCGTGCGTCTTGCTAGACATCCTGCGGCGCAAGCTCGTAGCAGCGTCCGACCCGGACAGGCTCTCGGTCGGGATCGCGCTCGACTGCTTGAAGAAGCTCGCGGTCCGCCTCCCAGAGTACCAGCGCGTGCTCGACGTGGCGACGCACATCATCGAGTCGGGGCTCTACGTTCACTCAGCTCCGGAGCAAAGCAGCGGCCAGCACCAGCAGCAGCAGCAGCAGCTGCGGTTCTACTTTGACGAATGCGAGCGCCTCGAGAGTGCGCTGAACGACGCACGCGCACTCGCGCACCGGACGACGGAGCTGCACAGCGAGGCGGCGGGGCGGAGCGTCCGCGAGCAGATCTGCCGGCTGCTGCCGCAGCTGCGCGAGGACGAGCCGCTGGAGAAGGAGGCGCTCTTCCTGGCGCTCCTGCGCGCCAACATGGAGCTCCTGGCGTGTCTAGCGTGCGGAGAGGTGCTCCGGCACTTCTTCCAGCACCCGCAGGCGGACAAGAAGCGCTTCTTCTACGACATGTTCATGAAGCAGCTCGACGCGGCCGAGACGAAGCGCTTGCTGCAGGAGCTTGCGACCAGCCGACTAAGCGACTTCCGCAGCTTCGTGCAGGAGAACCTCGAGGCGATGGACGCGATCCTCATGAGCGCGTCCGCTGACAACGTGACGGAGGCGGCGGCTGCTACGAGACCGCTGGTGCAGGCGGGTGCAGCACCACGAAGCACCGTCAGCCCGCCGCTGTTCCACCGGCTCCTCGAGCGGCACCCGAGCGAGTTCGCTGCGATCCTGTGGCACTCGCCGTTCCTCACCGCGCAGATCTTCCAGGTGAGGCTGAGAGGCGAGGTGAGAAGATTGTCGACTGGAGACTCACGTGCCACCGCCTCCCACCCGACAGGAGTCCCCGCCGCTTGTCGCGCGGATCCTCGAGCAGAACGTCCTCCTCGTCTCGCAGGTGCTGCTCCAGCGCAGCGACGTGCTGCTCTCGCTGCTCCACCACACGCTCAAAGACAGCACCGCGGTGCTCGAAGAGTTCCTCACGAGCCACCCGCGCGGGTTCACCGAGACGCTCGCGAACCGCCCGGCGGCGCTGGCCGACGCAGTCCGAGCCAACGCCTCGATCCTCTCGGGTGCGCCGTCATGTGCGTCGCTGCAAGCGAGCGGCTCGCGCCTAACGCGCCGCCGCAGAGCTGCTCTTGTCGTGCAGGCCGACGTTTGCGAAGGTGCTGCTGTCGACGCCCGAGACCGTGAGCCACATCCTCAAGACCACGCCGGAGCTGCTCGCGCTGGTCCTGCGCGCCGAGCCGTCGCTGCTCGCGCTCGCGTTCGCGGCCGTGCCGCACCTACTGAGCGAGACGCTGGAGCAGCACCCCGAGTTCTTCCTCGACGTCGCGCACCGGCGGCCGGCGCTCGTGACGCGCTTGTTCGCCAAGCACCCGGACCTGCTCATGGAGCCGCTCGAGGCGAACCCGACGCTCTTCTCCAACTTCCTCGTCTTCCACCGTGACGTGCTCCCGGACCTCGCAGCTCCGGACTTCAACCCGCTGCTCTTCCAGATCGAGAGCAAGAAGTTCGCAGAGGCGGCGACGCAGACGAGCAAGAGCCTGTCCAAGAGCATCGGCACGCTGCGCGTCCGCGAGCGGCTCGAGCTCCAGGAAGCGGAGATCGTGGCGCTCACGCGGCTCCCACAGGCGTCTGCCGAGCCTCCGGCAGCGAGTCCGTCGCGCAAGCGGTCGGAGGTGACGCCGGAGCACTTGCGCCGGCGGTCGGGAGCGATGCCGGAAGCCCACGAAGCTGCCGCCGCAAGCGAAAGCGACGTCTTCGTCGACAGCGTCGCGTTGCTTCCTCCGAGCGCCGTGGTCCAGGAGATCGCGCGCTTGTACGTCAAGAAGATCCGCGCCGACGAGCAGGACGACGCTGAGCGCCGCCCGCGCCAGGAGCTCGTGGCGTTCGCCAAGGACGCGTACCTCGTGGAGCTGGGCTTCGCGGCCGCGGCGCACCACAAGCTCGCGCAGGTTCTGAGGAGCGCGAGCAGCGCCGGCCACACGCAGGAGAAGGTGCGCATCAAGTGGCTCCTGCGCTTCATGCACGCGACGCCGAAGCTGCGGCTGCACCCCGTGGCGCTCGACTTCTACCTGCTCGTGCTGCAGCGGCTCATCCCGGCCGAGCACCTCGCGTTCCGCCTCGAGGACGAGCCGTACCACGCGTGTTTGGTCGCGGCGACCGCGTTCCGGGAGCTCGTGGACGAGACGCTCGTCAGCCGCCTGCTCGCGAGCAAGGAGCAGCGCCACCAGCTGCTCCTGCTCCAGGTCTCCGAGCGAGACGTGCTGAGCGACGAGGCGGCGGCGGCGCCTGCTGCTGCTGGACCCAACACGCCGCACGCGAGGCGACGAGACAGCGCGCTGTCCGTGCAGCTGCAGCACTCGCCGGCGGCCGCGATGCTCCACGTCGACGACGTCCTCGACTCGACCATGAACGTGTGGCTCCAGTTCCAAGCCAGGTGCGTCGCCCCGTCGACTTGGTGGTGGTGGAGCTGTTAGGAGCCTGACGCTGCGGCGGCCGTAGAGTCCGGGAGGAGTGGTCCGTGCTGCTCCAGCGCGCGAACCCGGACGGCTCGGGCGTCGTGCACTTCGGCGGTGCGTCTTTGGCTCCGGGAAGGCACTCGGTCGGATCCGCTGACACTGACGCTGGTGTTGCGGTGTGCGTCGTTGCGGGCGTGTCGACAGTGTTCGCGGCGCTCGTGCGGTCCAAGCTCGGGTTCGTCGTGGACGACCGGCCGCTGCTCGACGTGTTCCACACGTGCGGCGAGGAGAACGAGCTGGGCGAGTTCGCGCTGCTGCCCGTGCGTCCGTCCGCCCGAGCGCTCGTGCAGCAGGGGGAGGCACGCGGTGGTCCTAACGCTGCGTCTATTCTGCTTACTTGCATCATCCCCACAGGAAGACTTCACGCTCGCCATGTTCGCGCTGCAGGAGCAGCACGCGCTCCGCCACTTCGCGCGGCCGTCGTCGTGAGCGCTCGTCTCGTGCCGCCCGCCAATAAATACGTGGCGCAGCTGTCCTCACACGCCCGCGTGCCCGCCGTCGTCTGCACCATGAGTGAAGGTTACCTCCCCCGCGACCGCGCGTGCATGGGTGCGAAGAGCGCCGGCGGGCGGTTCTGCTGCATCGCGATGGCGACGTCGTAGGCGCTCGGGCGCTGCAGCGGGTCGAGGTGCAGCAGCTGCTTGATGATGACGCCGATGAGCGGCGGGATCGTGATGAAGTTCTCGCACAGGTAGCAGGCGTCGCGGTCGGGACACGCGCCGTCGATGTGCGTGAACACGACCGCGCGCCAGTTCGTGGTGCGCGTGAGGAACGACGGGCCGCCGCGGTAGCCCCACACGACGCACTGGACGAGCTGGAACAACAGCAGCAACAAGCGACAACAGAGACGCACGAGCGTCAGGTCAGTGCGAGCGACCCGACACGCACGCAGCAGCCGCACGAGCCAACGCACCACGACGCCGATGCTCCAGAGGTCGGCGGGCTTTCCGAGGAAGCCCGGGCGCGGCACTGGGAGCCTGGCGTGCTCGCGCACCTCCGGCGCCACGAAGAGCTGCTTACACTTGACGCCGACGGAGCCCGCGCCGACGACCTGCCGGTGGTGGTCCATGATCTGCGCGCTGCCGTAGTCGATGATGCGCGGCTGCAGCTCCTTGTCGACCGCGACGTTGTAGATGTCCAGGTCGAGGTGCGCCACGTCCTGCGCGTGCAGGTACGTGAGCCCGCACACGAGGCCGAGGAAGAGGCGCAGGCTCTCGCGCTGCCACTCCTCGCCGGCCGCGCGGTAGACGTACGCGACGCACTCGAGCTTCGTCGGGCCCTCGCCGTGCTTGTCCATGAACGCCTGAAGGTGGCGGACCATGAGCCCGCGGATCTTCTTGTGCGCGTACTGCTGCAGGCTGCCGTTCGCCACGTACTCGGTCGCGAGGTAGTGGTTGTGCGCGTCCTGGCCGTGCTCCCACCGGATTATGTACGGGTTCGCGAGCGGCGCGTCGACGCCCGCCGCCTGCAGCTGCGCCATCACGCGCACCTCGCTCTCGACATCGTCGCGCTGCACCTCCAGCTGCCGCCGGTCCATGACCTTGAGCGCCACGCAGACCTGTGACTGGATCGCGTTCTCGAGCTGGAAGTAGATGCCCGCGAGCACGACACCGCAGCGGCAGAGCGCGAGCTGCCGGTCGCGCCGCAGCATCGCGATCACGCCCTTCTTCCGGTCCCACGGCAGGAACGACGCCGGCACGCGCATCGCGAACGGCTGCGACTGCGCCGTCACCGCCGGGTGCACGAACTCCTCGTACTCGGCGGCGCCGTTGCGCTGCTCGTACTGGCTCACGGCGTACCACACGTCCATGATGGCGGTGTGTGTGTGTGTGGGCGGAGCGAGGCGAGGCGAGGCGAGGCCGGGGGTGAAGAAGACGACTGCGAAGACTGCGGCGGCGATCGGGTCTTCTTCGAGCGTGGGCAGATTGAAAAATGAACATGTCGTTCATGACCCTGACATTGAGTAGCTATATCGGTAAAATAATAAAATAGTTTGTGTGAAAACAAGATCATCTTTATTTAAAGGCATAATTTTAAGGAATCCGTTTCAGTTTTCCAAAAACAATTAAAAATAACTGAGTCAGTAGTTTTTACATGTCGAATTGTTTACATTTTCACGAGAATCACGAAATACATTAGACCTTGAAATATCCCAGTACTTGTAATGAAGGTTTACTCAATTCGAGTCATACTTTTGTCAAAGCTTACAGACCCCTGTTCTGTACACTGAAGTGTAAACAAAAAGTTGGGCATTGAAGTGTAAACAAAGAAATAGGACATTGTAATACCGACAATATCAAATGGAAAGACACGTTGGTTAACTACACGGACTCTCATAAAGCATAAATGCTTGATTTGTACGTCAAACTTGAGAAGGGAGCGGCGATGAAACATTGAATTGCTATCACCGTGATATAAAAAAGTATTTTGTGTCGAAAACAAGATCACCAATATATGTGAAAAATGAAGCAGATCGTATCTTTAGTTTTCATAATCAATGAAAATGAACTTTTAGAGATAATAAATCGACTAAAAGTCAAAACTAACTATGATTTTATCCATATCTATTTGTTGAAATACACTAGAACTTGACATGTAACAACACTTGTAAGATGGTATACTCAGTTAAAATTATATTTGCGAAAGCCAACAGACTTGAGGACACCCGTTCAGTGCCTAAAACATATACGAGGAGAATACAACAATATAAAATGGAAAAAAGACGTTGGTTTACTACACTAACTCTAATAAATAATACCTGTTATTTTCATATATCGAACTTACACATTCATAAATATGAAAAATTACAGACATGTTATGTTGAGTAGAGAATATACGAACACTGAATGAGGAGTATTATTCTATTAACAAGCGATCTTATGAGGTGACAAATGTTGTCCTTGAGTTGACATTGAATAGCTTGATAAATTCGAAGAAATACAACATTATGTTGACAACAAGATCACCTCTTTTGTGAGAATCATGTAACCCCTCATTGTCCGAAGTTGTATCGTGCACCGCGCCTGTCGTTGAACATGTTAACATACAACATGATAATACCTCTGGTGGCTCGAAATTTTTTTGCAGTATACAATTCTCAAGATAAAAGTGATCTTGCACGAGAACAGCCAATCCCCTTTTTTGGTCATTTTGCACAGGGTTAGGTAGAAGTTTGCAAGAGAAAGCTCGTGCCATGGACAAAAAAACACCGCTCCTCTCTCATCCCCATCACTCATCTTTCAAGCGCTCAAACCGGCGCTCACGCTTGCCAACCAGTCAAACTGCCTCATTTCGAGATTTCTCCGCAGCGACGCAGGCAGCCGTGAGAATGAGTGGACGCCGCGAGACGCCCAACGAGTCCGAGAAGATCCGTGCGAGCTTGCACGGATTGACGGGCACCCAGCGGCTTCGAGCGAGCATGGAGCACCAGCTCTACCTGAGAGGAGATCGAGCCACCGACGTGGACGTGGAAGCGATCCGCAGGAAGCAGAACGTGGCAGTCGGGGGGGGGGGGGGGGGGGGG
>JAASGM010000769.1:0-13463 GCA_023334215.1 Globisporangium cystogenes | reverse complement strand
TCTCTCTCTCTCTCTCTCTCTCTCTCTCTCTCTCTCTCTCTCTCTCTCTCTCTTTCTTACGCACACACGTGCGCGCACTCACTTGAACAATAAGGAGAATATGGTCGGCAGCTTATGACACGAGAAGCTTCCGTCCTCAGCAGCTTCATGTAAACCCACTAAGAGCTCGGTGCGTACATCGACCAGTGCACGGACAAGAACTTCTTCAGCTGGGGCGAGTGTCCGTCGCTCGCGCCGTCGTTCAGCAGTAAGCCGCTGGTGAAGGGCTGCACGAGGGAGCCGCAGATGGTGTCAACTACTTAAGCATCGATGTCGGTGTGGCCCCAGCTACGAAAGCTCGACTGCTGAGCGGTGTGTGCGTCCTTCAATGACGCTCGGGCGTTTATCTACACGAACGGCGTGTGCTACTGCAAGAGCAGTCGATGCTCGACGAAGGCGAACAAAGCTCTCATGTCGGAAACCTTCGGTGGCAGGAACACGGCGCCGACCCCGACGACGAAAGCGCCTGCTCCTGCTTTGGGCTCGAGGTCTGCTTCGACTGTCGAGGCAACGAGTTCGCTAGCCATCTCCCCGAAGTATGCGACCGGGAAGTGTGAGGTCACGGAGAGCGTCAACTTCGAGAACAACGAAGTCTGCTGGGACCGAGGGCGACTGATGCACAAAGTGCAAGAAAGCCAAGGACGCCAAGTCGTTCTCGTTCTTCAACAGCGACTGCTACTGCAGGAGCTCGGAGAGTGTGGTGACCGGTACGTTTGTCGTGTATTCGCATGCTCCACATCGGTGACAGGCAGAACTCTCTCTATGCGCGCGTGATGAACATCGACACGAGGAATCCGTTGCGCCAGCTCATCAGTTCTCTTAGCGCACGTGGTGACAATTGAGCGGTGGCGTTGCTTGCGTCGTCCTGAAGTCTTGTGCTGCGGGGGCGGTTGCACTGCTTGGATGCCTGCACGACCCGTGACGTCTCGTGCGCAGAGTGATGAACTCCGAGATCTCCAGGCACTTCTTTGCCGCTCCGAGATCCTGCGGTCGAGTTGTATGCATGAGCAGTGCGGAACACGGAATTGCCGCGAACCTCGAGCGTGACGCACCGGGGGACTGGCGACACCCTCGCTTTTCGCTGCGATGTCATCACGCCCAGAGCGCTTTCACTCACAGTGCTCGGGCATTTGTCTGGAAGCATACGTGAGCGACTACGACGGCCGTGTCGATACAAGTGTGTGGGGTGTCCTGTCGGCGCCGCTGCCTTCTTCCTGTTGCTGCTCCTCATTGTCCAATTTCAAGCCTCGCCACAACATTCACCCAGTATCGATCGACCGATCCCTCCATCTCTCGATTCGCCGAGCCAGCATGCCCCTCAGCTCACCGCTACAACTCGGAGACGCCGTGCTCAGCCAGATACTCGCGACTCTCGTGTTCGTTGTCGACCACGTCGTTCCGAGCGTGCACGCATATCTGAGCTGGGAAGTCGACGATCCTGACCTCGGCCCGATCCTTCCGGTACGGCGACCGATTCACAGTCACTCGCTTGCAACTCCGCGCTCAGCGCATATGCACGCCGCACTCTAAGCCGGTTTACTTCGTTGTGGACGCAGGAGTGGAGCGCACCGAGGTGGTATCCGCGCAAGACCGCCACGATTCCAGCTCCGAGGGAGTAAGCTGGACCGACAGTGCTCGCTGCAAAGGAACATGCCAGCTTCCAACCAGTTTTGCAAGCGTTAGCAAGCGCGCTACTCCAGCACGAGCGTGTCCCGCGTGGTGGTGAACGCGTACGACGACACTTCAGAGTTCGCCAGCAAGCACTCGATGCCTCCAAGCAGCACCACTCGTCTTTATTTTTTTCACTATTACAGATACGAAAGGCAAACATGTTGACTTGGAAAATGTAAGGGTTTGCTTTTATTGCCGATTGACTGGCTCACGTTGGCCGCTAAGCAGCGATGGCTGCCGCAGGGTCGACGGCGCTCACTTTTGGTTCTGTGGAGCACGCACACCAGCAGCTGAGAAGCACGAACACCCGACGCCAAGATGGTTGCCTCTAAGAAGTCGGTATGGACCCCGCGCGCCTCTCTCGCCTTTCTCGCGGACTGAGCGGCCCTCCATCCGGCGGACGAGGCGGAGCTGGACGCGTCGGCGCCGGAGCGCGCTCTCCTCCCGGGTTGACGTGCGCTCTGGTCGCGCGTTCGGCGGCCATTGCGTCAAAGCGCGAAGGCGGCGGCGATGGTGGCGGCGGCAGCGCCGTAAGCGAGTGCGCAGCAGCCGGAGCGCACTGCGCTGGGATGCGATGTGCTGCACGACCTGCGGCCGCGTGTCTGCCTGCCAGTTCGCCCGCCCGCCTTCCTCTGCCTGTGAACCGCCGGTCGCTCGACGTGGAGGTTGACCGCTGCGGCTGATGCTAACTGCGCTGTGTGCCCGTCGAGCAGAAGAAGTCCATGGAGAACATCAACTCCCGCCTGCAGCTCGTGATGCGCTCCGGCAAGGTCGCGCTCGGCTACAAGCAGACGCTCAAGGCGCTCCGCGCGAACAAGGGTGCGTGCGCTTCAGTGCGCAGCGAGCTTATCGATGCGAGCTGGGAGCTTACGAGGAATGCGCCTGTGTGTGTGTGTGACGCGCCGCCCACCAGCCAAGCTCGTGCTCATCGCGTCGAACACGCAGCCGCTGCGCAAGTCGGAGGTCGAGTACTACTCGATGCTCGCCAAGACGGGCGTGCACCACTTCGCGGGCAACAACAACGACCTCGGCACGGCGTGCGGCAAGTTCTTCCGCGTGTCGGTCATGTGCATCCTCGACGCCGGTGACTCGGACATCCTGCGCTCGATGCCGGCGGAGAACTAAGAGTTCGGCCGTGTCTGTCGGACGCTCGTCTGCTGATGCGCTGGACTAAGTCTTCAACGCAACGCTCCATTGAGGCTCCACGACCACCACCGTTGCGTTGTCTTCTCTCGCGCTCTGCCTTCTGCGCTCTTGTCGCCTTCTTGTCGCCTTCTGCTTGCTCGAGTGACGCGAAGGGATCATGTGAAGTGACGCGTCGATCTCGTACTCGCTTGGATCTCGGATGGGTGGTGACCATCGTCAGTCACCAAGCAGCATGTAGTTCGTAGCTCCGTGGGAGCAAGGAGTAAGGAGCGAGCGGGGTGCGAACAGCGAACGGGAGTCTCTCTATTCCGGCTTGAACTTGTCGGCTCGCTTGAGCTTCTCGACCATCTGCCGGTCCTCCTCGAAGCGCTCGCGGAGCGACTTGAGCTCTGGCGGCACACAACACACACGTGAGTTCCGAGTTCCGAGTTCCGAGTCTTCCAGCCAGCGCACAAGCGCCACGCAACGCACGGTCGCGCTTCCGCTCGCGCATCTGGAAGCGGTAGAAGTCGTTCAGCTCCTTGGACTTCTGCTTCTTCGCGGGCCGCGCGAGCTCCTCCGCCGCCACGAACGACCGCTTCTTCGTGTTCACGACCGTCTTGAAGCCGTCGTCGTCCACCTGCGCCTTGAGCTCCTCGCGCTGGCGAAAGTCCTGCTCCCAGCCCACCCTCCCATGAGTCCATCGCCACCACGAGCCAACGAGCCACACAGCCAGCCAACCTGCTCTACTCATGACCACCGACGAGCACGCAACGCACCTCTTCCTCGTCCGCGTCGAACTTGGACATGAACTGGTCGGCGATCGCCTTCACCGCTGCGAGGCCGGGCTTGTTCGCGCGGTACTGCTGCAGGTACTTCCGCAGTCCCGTTACCTGCTGTTGCTGTGGCTCTTCCGCCACGTCGGGCTCGTCAGACGCGACTGCGTCCAGCTGCTGGAGCGCGAGCACCTTCTGGAGCGCGCTCGCCGACTTGAACACGACGTGCGCCGAGCGCGCGAGCAGCGGGTCGCTCGCCCCATTCGCGGTTCCGGTCGCAGCGCCGGAGACCACCACGTGCTGCACGGCGCCCAACGCCGGCTCGAGGCGCGCGCGCAGCCAGGCGTCCAGGTCCGTCGCGGCGGGCGGCAGGTTCGCCACGTACACCGTGCGGTCGGCCGCCAGCCGCGACTCGCCGCCCTCCTCGCTCTCCTTCACCAGGTGCTTCTTCACGTAGATGAAGCGCCGGAACACGCCGCTGGGCGCGAGCGGCAGCGCGATCGCGTGGTAGCCGCCCACGAGCGGCGCGTGCTGGTGCTGCAGCGCGGTCGTCGTCGCCATCGTCGCGTCTCCTCCTGGTACTGCTGCTTGGCAGGCAACAAGAGCGATTGGTTGGTTTAGCGAGGTATTGTATCGATACCTCCCTGGGTTTTGTCACTACCAAGAGCTTGCACATTCGATTGTTGTATTTGATCAGAAGCAGGAAGAGTCGAATAGAGGTGGTTTGTGATAACGGCTGCACACGCACGGATGCCTCGAGATGGCGCAGGGTGGCGGCGGCGGCGCTCGAGTTCCCGCCAATTCGCTCGCAGAAGACACGAGGGGCGGCGGAAGGCTCGGGATCCTCAGCGCCGACTCGCTCCAGCGCATTTTGAAAAGGTCGGCGCCGCCGGAGCGACTCGCCGAAGCAGCAGCGCGAGCACCAGCTGCCGCCGCCGCCGTCAGTCCGTACGACCCGCGCTTCGCGTTCCCTGCAGAGCCGCTGCTCACACCGCGACGCCAGCGCGAGCTGACACGAGAAAGTCTGAGGCAGAAGGAGACACTGCGGCGCAAGATACGATGCAGCAAAGACCCAGCGGCACGTGTCGTGATGCCCGCAGTGTCGGCGGCGCTCCGATGCGAAGGCGCGGGTGTGATGGAGTCTTCTAGTCAGCTCGACACGCATAGCCCAGCAACCAGGGCGACCAAGAAGAGGTCGCAGCCGGGCGGGAACCAGGCGAGGAGCGAGCGAGATCCCCAGCAACACCCGAGCAGCAGCGCAGTCCGATCGCAACCGAGTTCGAGCGCTCAGAACACGCACTTCGCTCCAGCAAACCTTCTCCAGCTGCTGCCGCGAGTCGAGCGTCAGCGCCGCGGTGGCGCAGCGAGAGCGGCTCCGAGCGCCACGCTTCAGGAGGAGATCCAGTGGATCCACGCGCACCTCCCAGTGTTGCAACTCGCGACCAGCAAGTGCTCCCTGGCGCTGCGGCAGCAACTGTTCGCGGAGACGGTCGCCACGAACGCGACGCGAGCGCTGGTTCGCAGTCGCTGGGAGCACTGGCGGTGGGTGTGCGCCGAGGAGAAGCGGGCAGAGTTGCACAAGCTGAGCGCGTCCAAGCGCATCGTTCGACTCTTCCAGGAGCTGTCTGCCGATCTGGTGCGCCGCAGGTTCCACGACTGGAAGGAGCGGATGCTCGAGAGTCGGTCGCAGGAGCAGCTCGCTGCTTGCGTCTCGATCCGAGCCTTCGCGCTGCGGCAGCGGCAGCGCTGGGCCCGCGAGGCGTCTGAGCGCACGGCGCGGGATCTGAAGCAGACGCTCGAGATGATGCACGAGCGCGCACGCGTGATCCAGCGTGTGCACCGCGCTCGTGTACACGTACGAAGGCTGCAACAGTGCGTGTTCGCGGCGTGTCGAATCCAAGCGAGCGTGCGGTCACGCCAGCTTCGAGTCCGCCACCGTGCGGCGTCGAGGATCCAGCACGTGTACCGCAGGTTCGCAGCCCTGAAGCACGCGAACCTGGCAGCGATGGTTGCACAGGCGATCGCGAGCCACAAGGCGCGCTGCGTCCAGCGGTGCTGGCGTAGTTATGCGGCGTGGAAGCACGCCAGTCTGCCGCTGATTTGTGTCGGGCTCTTGGTGGACCGAGTAGAGTACCTCGCTGCGATCACAGTGCTGCAGCGGCACATCGTCGGCTTCTTGTGCCGACGCCACCTCAAGAAGTGCCACGCAGCAGCGAGGACGCTCCAGACTTGTTGGCGCCACTTCGATCGACGCCAGAGTGCGCGGAGAGCGCGCAAGATGGCGCTGCTGAGTCGGTCGAGCGCGGCGTGCTGCTTGCAGCGAACGTTCACGCGCAACCGTGAGCGCATCAAGTTCCGCAAGGTGCTGCAGCGCTCCGCGCGGCCGATGTACCTCCGCGCGATCGGGCTCGGCGCGAGCTTCCGGCAGCGCTTCCACGTGCAGATCGTGAAGAGTGCTGCGTTCGTGATCCAGAGCTCTTGGCGAAGGCACATTGCGTACGTCGCGTGGCGAGCGAAGCGCGAGGCGGCGGCGACAGCGATGCAGCGGTGCTCAAGACGGTTCGTGAGCTTGACGCGATGGCGTCGCGCGGTCGCAAGTGCGATGCAAGCGCATCGCCAGCAGCAGCGCGTGTGTGCAGCGCGCCGGATTCAAGTATGCTGGAGGAACCACGCGACGTGCATCGCGGACGAAACGCGGGCTGCGTCGGTGCGCTTGGTGCGCGAGCTCGCGGAGACGCTTCGTGCGGCTTTGTGCATCCAGCGGTACGTTCGGCGGCGACGGACGGTGAGCCAGGATCGGTGGCGAGCCGCGCTGCTGAGAGTCATGCAAGTGGAGCTGCCACGCTGCAGACTCGCGGCGAAGTGCATCGGTCGTTGCTGGTGCGAGTACCGCGCACGGAAACAGGAGCTGGTGCAGCGTCTGGGAGGACTGTCGGGTGGATCAAGTGGGACTGCGAGCATGGATCTCGCCACTCTCCAGCAGCTCCTGGAGACGCGGCAGCTGCAGGCGCGACGCGAAGACGCGGCCGCTCGCTGCATCCAGCGAATGGTTCGTCAGCGCGCGGATCGGCGCGACGGCAGGTTGCTGCTTAAGCGCTACAAGATCCTGGTGCAGCGCGACATCCGCAAGCGCGAGCAGCGCAAGATCATCCACGGGTTCCTTGGCGAGCGCAAACAGGAACGCGAAGCGCGGAGCACGCGCAAGCAACCCGCGCACGTGAGTGGTGGTTCCAGTCAATCTGGAACGAAAACTGTCGTTACGTCGACGGCGGGCTCGGCATCGACAGCGACAGCGGCATTAGAGTCTCTTTCTCCTGCAGGTGCGGCGAACTACCAAGGCGCAGGTACTGCTGACGTGGTCGAGAGCAGCGATGGCTGCACCATCAGCGACACCGTCGACGGGGAAATGCAGCAACAACAGTTTTGGAGCGACGAGTACCAGCGAGCGTACGTGTATGACCCGCGCTCAGGCGAGTCGGTGTGGCTGTAGGCACCGAGGTTTGTTTGGCGTTCCTGGCCACCCTTGTACAGACCATTAAGCTGTTGTCCAGTTTGGAGGAGAGGACTCGATGGCTCCCCTATTTGAAGGTTGACAAATGCCAACCTACAATCATGACTTTCCAACCTTGAAAACCTTCGTTCACAAAACAAAAACATGCGACGAAGCGCGCATCTCTGGCTATATTTCCGCTTGGATTTTGACTTGGTGTTTGTAGGGAGCGTCCTGTCTGCTAGAGTCGACGCGCTGCGACGCGCCTCTCGAAATTCACCAAGTTCAACTTCGTCGAGTGTTTCTATTTCATGACATTTGACTTTCGATGGTTGGGGGTTTGATACCTTCATGACTCTGCTCAGCAGTGAGTTTGCATGTCAGTCGTAGCCTACACGACGTAGCCTGCGCGCTGTAGTTATGCTTCATATGCTTGGAATAGCGCCTCCACAGCCAAACAAGGACATCGACAAAGGAAGCGGCGCTGAGTCATGGTTGACTCATTTCATTGTTTTCTCTAAATATGATAAATGGAGATCCATTTGTAGAGAATTCGGAACTTCAACATTCACTTTGATTGGCTACGCGAGTAACTGTCGCCACGTCGCCTGCGTCAGATCTCGAGTTGACGTTTTTGCTGCGAAAATAGTTTAAGCATACGAAAGTCAAGTCTGAGGAAACATTGTCCGTAAAGCTGTGCGCGGATTGGCGCGTTCTTGTTCGTTGTTCGCATACGTTGCTCGAGTCTGAATATATATTCGTTTCCGCATGGGTTGATTGGCGTCGAGGACGACGACAACGAGACCACAAGCACTCTTGTGCCAGCCTGCCTTCCTCGTTCATCCTTCGTCGCGGTTCCTGTGGTGGGTGGTGGTGGTGGCGGCGAAGGATGCTTGGGTGCGATTGATGCGCATGTGGAAGGAGCACAGCAGTGCTGCCTGCAGGTGTTTATTGCTGTGCGAATCTGCGGTGCCTCTTCGTGTTAAATGGCGCGGCAGGCACTGAGTCAGCGTCACTGACGCGCAGCTAGTTCAAGCAAGACACACCGGGCGCAGCGTCGATCGCTTGGGCACACTCGCGAAGGATGAAGAGAGCCAAAATGTCAATGTACTGCTTGCTTGCTTGCTCTGCTGTAGCGGCCGTTAAATAAGAGCGCGCGCACGCCGAGCGCACGCTGCTCGCTATGCTACTGCTGGTCGTCAGCCGGATGCGAGGTCGACTGGATGGATGGATACCTGGTTGGCTGGCTGGCTCGCTGGTGGCGTCACGCATAAATAAGCGCTAGTGTACGTGCTGTGGCGGCGCGTGGTCGCTCAGTCGTCGGGACGATGGCGATGCGATCGTAGTGGTCGGTGGTGCGGTGCTTGGCGCTCAGACGACTTGAGGCAGCGAGCGAACGAAGTCACCGCCGCTTTGGACGGCGCGCTGGCGCCTTACTTCTTCATCTTGCCGCCGTGCGACCAGCAGTAGCCGCCCGACTTGGGACCCTTGTTACACCCTTCGAGCTTGCACAGACGCTTGCCGCCGTGGGACCAGCACACGCCGTTCTTGCGCGACGCATTCAGGCACCCCTCGATCGTGCACCGCTTGCCGCCGCCGTGGCTGATGCACAGCCCAAGGCTCACGGCGTGCTTCTGGCACCCGCTCTCCGAGCACCGCAGACCGCCGCCGTGCGCGATGCAGTACCCGCCCGCCTTGGCGCGCTTGCGGCACTCGCCCACCGCGCACAGCTTCGCACTGCTCGCGCGCTTCGACTTGTCGCCGCTGTCCGACTCGGACGCCGCGTCCATCGCCGACAGCATCTGCTCGCGCACGCGGAGCTGCTGCTGCTGAGCCGCCGCAGCCACCTCCTTCTTCTCCTGGATCGACGCCAGCTGGCTCAGTGCGGCGCTCGCAAGCAGGCTGCCCAGCGCGTACTCCGGGTGGCTGCGCGCGTCCAGTGGCGACGTCGACACCTCGCGGAGCTGTTTGTACAGGTCCATGCACTGCTTCTGCGCCGGGCTCATCGACTTTGCGTCCTGTGTCGTCGCAGTCGCCGTCGCCGTCGCCGTCGTCGGGGCGGGCGGAGAGGAGGCGGTGCACACCGCCTGGTCTGCACGAGCACTGCAGCTCTCCTCGCGGCGGATCATCGCGCCGATCGAGGGCAGGCGCGCCGCGGGGGAGTCACCCAGCGCACGCGTGGCGTTCAGCACGTCGCTCATTCCCACGAGGCGGGGCGAGCGCTCGTTGCTGCTGCTGCTGCTGCTGTTTGACGTCGTGGTGGTGGAGGTCGTGGGTTCGGCGTGGCGGAAGAGGCTCGGCAGGCGGCGCAGTGGCTCCGAGGCGCTCGTCGCCGCCGCCGGCCACCGCATTGCGTCCTTGCCGAACGTCTGGTGGTCCATCGGCGCGAGGATCATCTCCATCGTGTCGTGTGAGTGAGTCGTGAGTGTGTGTTGAGAGAAGGCCGAGGTCGCGGGTCCGAAGATCAGGGACGAAAAAGCGATGTATCGGACGCGAGGCGAATTGGGGAATGGAGGTGAACGTCGCTTGGATCGATAGGACGGAAGGGCTGCTTCGAAAGCTCAAGGTACTCACACGTCGGACTCGCAATCGCTGACCCGACGGGCGCGCCAATCGGAAGTCAGAACGCTCACTGCGTCGACGGCGCGAGTTGAAGCCGAGGTTAACCTAGAAGGTCGGCGATTCGTCGACAAGCACATACAAAAACCAAGACTGCAAACCCCCTCTCTCACACAAAACCTCCAAAACCAGGCAGAAAACCGCCCAGGTTGACCTTGAGCATTTCTCTGTGTCCTCTCCGAGCGAGGTCTGCTCAAGTTTTGCGTTTCAAGCGAATACCGGCGCTCGAGCGCTTTGCGCAGCATGCCATCCTTCACGCGCCTCGTGTCGGGTTCGTCGCGCAAGCCATGTCATTGGCGCTGCAGCCTGCGCGCCTTTCATCTTCACACGCACCAGCACAGCACGCAACCCTTCCTTCTTCCCTAGCTCCTGGTCCAGCCTGACCAAGAGACAGCAGATTTCTCGAAGCAGCCTGCTCGTGATCACACCATCCAGACCAGCAGGACCAGCTGGCCAGACTGGCAGTCTCTCTCGCTGCTGTAACTCTTGCAAACCTGCAAAGTGTCTGGCACACAGCATGCAGAGTTGGAAACAACAGCGATGCTTGTCCGCTTGTAGGTCGGATGCAACCTACAGCCCACCCTGTCACATACATTTTCAAGGTTGCGCTTAACCAACCCATCTTCAACGTGTGTTTGACATCCCAAGCTTTCAGAGCGACACAACTTCGAAATGCGTGGAGCAAGAGCTCAAGAGTGTGCCGGTGTGTCTGGTGTCGTGCGTGCTGTTTTCCGCTTGTGTCGTGTGGAGAACACAAGAAGGAGGAATGCGAGCGCACCACGAGAAGCATCATGTGGGAACCACCACGCCCTTACCACCACCAAGCACCAAGCACCATGTTCTCTCGTCGGATTTCTCGCGTCACCCGACGTGCAATTCTGTTTCTGATTTATAGGTTGACATGCGCTACCCTGTTTTTTTCTCGCTCGCTCGCTCCCCGCGCCAGTCAGACCAGGTCGCTCGTTTCGCGTGGTTGCGAGCTGGCTGCTGCTTCGTTGCCAGCCAGTCCCGCTTGCGAAACATGCCGAAACGTGGGGACTCGCTTCAAGCAGGTGGTCGCTGACCGTCGTCGCTGTCGTGATCGCAGACACCCAGCTGGCTAGCCAACCTGCAACGCAACGTCTACAGTATCGTCGGAGCGTCGCTCTTGGGCGGACGGACACGCAAGTCGTCAAAGTTCAACACACTCAACGAGAAACTCTTTCTTTGCATATGACCAGCCTTGCGTCCGCGCAGTTTGCTCGCCGCGCTAGAGCAATTTCGCTCGAGAGATCTGTGTCTCGATGTCGGGATCGATTGCAGGTCCGAGCGAGCGAGTGTGTATATGAGGAAGCACTTGCCTCCATACACTTCGTACACGTTGTTCACGGTGCCAATTCAGGTTCGAACCTGTGTTGCCTGTACTGAAGTTGAGTGTGCAGCAGAACAACATCCAACTCATGGAAACCAAACACCGTCACTTCCTCGAATGCCGCTACTAATGCAGTACTCCAGGGCTCTGGGATGTCGTCAACGCAGACTAGAGACCGATCCTGCGAGGAGAAACGAGCTGTACACCTTGAGCACGTTGGTTTCAAACATCCACATTGCGCTTGCAGACTATGTGTCGATGTTCGATCCTACCAGAACACGCACGCATGAACTTCGTGGCTCACGTCAGACGTAGAATGCGATCTAACAGCGTCGAACACCAGCACCTCCACCTCATTGTCAACACACTCCGGTCAAGCATCCGGTTCCCTCAGCTACTGGCAACACGATAGTCCTAGAGGCAAAACGCCGCTTCACTGGAAGCAAGTGCCAACTAAGCAACCAATGACACCGACACCGACACCGACACTGTTCAAAGATCCGCATGGCGCTGTTCATTGTCGTCTCAGTGCACATCCTTTCAAAATGGCGAGCTTGGCCGATAGCAGTGACGACATTCTGTCGGTCCAGACGCTTGTCCGCATCTTGATGCGTGGTGCTTTCTTTTGAAAGGATGTCGCCGCCGTTGAGAGCGCTGTTGAGATTCCGCATACCAAAGAATTGGCTAACCAGGCACACTGCCTCGTGTGTCAGGCTGCAACACCGACACTTGAAATGGAGCTTCAAGCTCGGTTCACCAAATTACACAGCAAGTTTATTCTCCGATTACTCTAGGGTTTAACCCGTTCGCACAAACAGGTGAATCCCAGCTCACTTGCTATTCTAGAGTTTGGTGTTGAGC
Source organism: Globisporangium cystogenes (assembly GCA_023334215.1). Classification (NCBI taxonomy): domain Eukaryota; phylum Oomycota; class Peronosporomycetes; order Pythiales; family Pythiaceae; genus Globisporangium; species Globisporangium cystogenes. The sequence continues at coordinate 1,531 of JAASGM010000769.1, read as the reverse complement.
ATACCGAAATCTGCGCTCCAAGCACCAAGCGCTCCTCGCGAAGCACCAAGTTCCCAACCACCCACGACCACCATGGCGACGCTGCGATGGGGCTTCATCGGCTGCGGCTTGATCTCCAACGACTTCGCGAACGCGCTCAAGATCGTTCCTGGCGTGCACTTCCGCGCCTGCGCCGCCCGTTCGCTCTCGAGTGCGCAGGAGTTTGCCACCGCCCATGGTGCGTGTGCACTTGCAGCTTGAAGCTCGTACCGTTGGGGGCGAGTGTTCTCCCCCCTTGCTGCCTTGTTGTGTGCACGTCTGGCACGCTTGCTAACGCGCCTTCTGGGCTGCAGGCTTCGCGCAGGCGTACGGCAGCTACGAAGAGCTGGTCGCCGACCCGCAGGTCGACGTCGTGTACATCGGCACGCTGCACACGACGCACTTCGAGCACTCGGTGCTGGCGCTCACGCACGGCAAGCACGTGCTCGTGGAGAAGCCCATGGCGATGAACGCCAAGCAGGCGCGCGAGGTCATCGCGCTCGCGAAGGAGAAGCAGCTCTTCTTCATGGAAGGTGCGTGCATGCGTATGCATGAATATGTCGGGATACGATAGACTGCAAGGCGGTCGGCTCAGCCTGTCGCTGTGTGTGTGTTGGTGCTGCATCCTCGCAGGCATGTGGACGCGCTTCTTCCCAGCGGTGCAGCACGCGCGCAAGACGATCGCGGCCGGGACAATCGGCGACGTGCACCACGTGAGCGCGGACATCGGGTACTGCTTCCCGCCGGAGAACCGCCGGATCTGGGACCGCACGCTCGGCGGCGGCGGGCTGCTGGACATCGGCATCTACCCGCTCGCGTTCGTGACGATGGTGTTCGGCGGAGAGCCGGAGAAGATCACGGCGGCGGGCAAGCTCTCGGACGGCGGCGTCGACATGTACGGCACGATCACGCTTGAGTACAGCGGCGGTCGCTTCGGCGCCGTGAGCTACACGACCACGGCGCAGATGGGCGAGACCGTGACGATTGTGGGCTCAAAGGGCCGAATCCTGATCCACTCGCCGGCGCACGTGCCCAACCGCGTGACGGTGTTCACGAACGCGGACGGCAAGCAGCAGGAGTCGGTGTTCCCGTGGCCAGAGCCGGCGGCGAACGTGACGCCAAACAACTTTGGCCCGACGGAGGGTTTCCAGTACGAGGCGCTGGCGGTCACCGCGTCGATCCTGAACAAGGAGACGGAGAACAGCGAGTACCCGCTGTCCGAGTCGCTCGCGCTCACGGAGATCATGGACGCGGCTCGCGCTGCGATTGGCGTCGTGTACCCGGCTGATACCGCGAACTGAAGTGTTTTGGTATCAAGAATGTAGCCATGTTGATACCAAATCAACAAGTCGCGCGATCTTTTGCCGGTGCACTGACTGACAAGCTCGGGTGGTCGTGGGGCCTCGTCGCTCGCCTCTGTGCTCAAGTTCTTTCCCTGATTTGCTGTGCGCAGCATGCTGGAACCTGTACAACAACGAGAGCTGCAGCCATGGCGGCGGCGCTGGTTAAGCCT
>JAASGM010000768.1:0-13496 GCA_023334215.1 Globisporangium cystogenes | reverse complement strand
CGTCGGCAGGAAGCGCAAGGCGCCCACGGCCGCCAGCAGCAGCGGTAGCAGCTTCGACCGACAGCTGCCCGCCGAGAAGAAGCAGCGCGCCGCCGTCGGCATCGCCACGGACCGCGGCGGCAAAGCCAGTCAGGAGGTGCGAATGGACTTCAAAGTGAACAACTCTTCAAGATCGCATCGAATCAGGATCCGATGACGTGCGGGAATCAATTCATGGGGATTGCGACGTGTCGATATGAACAATGCACAATCAATTCGAACATGGCGTCGTTCGACGACCTCGCCTTCCGCGCGCCGGTGCGTCGTCACTGCCACTGCCACTGCTGCTGCTCACCGCCTGTTCGTGGCTGCGTGTCGCTAACTACTACCCCCTCCCTCCCCGCTGCTCGTCACCGGCGCGTTGCGCGACTTGCCCTCCGTGCTGTCGCAGCAAGCGACGCCCGCGCCGCAACTCTTCTGCCGCGACTGCGATGAGATCGCGCAGCGCACCACCGCTGGTGCGTCGTCGTCGTCGTCGTGCTCCTTCTCCTTCTCTGCGCGTTCGAGTGAAGACGCACCGCTGACTGCACCGCATTGGTGCGTTGGTGCGACGCGACGGCGGCAGACAGGAGGCGGTGCCTCATCTGCGGCTGCGAGCTCGAAGATCGCTCTGCTGCGGCGCAGCGGCACGAGGTGAGCGTCGCGCCGTCGCGCTATAGGCGCTCGAAGCGCTGCTGTCTGTACGAGCTGCGCGGAGGCGCGCCTGGTGACTGACGGAGGGAACTGTACCGACCAGGCTCTCGCGGGTGCTGTCGATGCGGTACCGACTGGGGCGGGTGGACGGGATCTCCAGATGCTGCTGGCGCGCATGATGGAGCTCGTCGGGGATGGCGGCGGCGTGAACGAGTTTGGGGGCGAGAGCGACAACCGGCGTCCCGCGTCGGACGAGGCCGGTGGGTAGCTGAGCTGGTGGTGAGCGATGTGGTCGCAGGTGTGCTGATTGGATACATGGGGGTGTCGACGGGTGCCTCTCCTGCAGTGCGCAACTTGGGCTCGTTCGCGGCCGACCAGGCGTCGACGATCGAGGTCGCTGTGGTCGTGAAGGGGATCAAGGGCGAGGTGAGGGAGAGAGGTCGTCAGCTGAACCAGTGACTCGTGCTGATGTGGCTCGCGCTCGACAGGTGGTCGCGGTGCCTGCGAACTTCGGGCCGTGTGAGTCGCTGGAGCAGCGCGAGGTGGTGGTGGCCGAGCCTTTCGACGGAGCGGCGCAGCTCGCGAACGCTGCTTCGCTGCAGGGAAAGGTGCGGCTCGAACTGTCCGTCGATCTGAGCTGTGTGTGACCTGACAATGCGCTCTGCCCCCCTGCTGCCGACTGTGTGGCTACTGCAACGCGCCAGATCGTCGTGATGGAGCGCGGCGTGTGCACGTTCGCGCAGAAGGTGTTGCGCGCGCAAGCGGCTGGCGCTGCGGCGGTCGTGATCGTCCAGACGATGGACGTGTGGCCGTACACGATGACGGACTCCAAGGGCGAGAGCAAGGCGATCACGATCCCGTCGTTCATGCTCAGCACGAAGCACGGCAAGGGGTGCGTGTTGTTCGTCGCCGCGTAGCTTGCATCCACTCCGAACACCTGTCGTGATGGACTGACACTTGCCTTGAATCGCGCCGAGCAGGTTCGTCGAGTACCTGCGTAGTAAGGCGCGCGAGGGGGCGGCGGTGGTGGCGGACGTCGCAGTGCGCCGCGACGCGCGCGAGTGCGTGATCTGCCAGGGCGAGCTCGCGATCGGCGCGCAGGTCACGCGCATGCCCTGCCAGCACCTGTTCCACAGCGCGTGCCTGCGGCAGTGGCTCCAGATCGGCAACTCGTGTCCGATCTGCCGCGTCGAGATCCCGGCGAAGGCGAGCGCGACCCGCGGCGCGTTCGTGCACCAGACGGCGGCGCAGCGCGGAGACTTTGCCTGGAGCGACTGGTTCTCGTGAAGGGACTGACTGACGGAGGCGTTCGTTCGTCATCCGAGTATGCACTTGTTCCCTCACGTATATCACTATCACCATTCGCTCTCACACAAACCTTGATTTTATCACTAGGTATATTGTACGGCGCACATTTCGCCACCATTCGTCCCCAAGCACGCCACCTGCCTCCTCGAGTCACCTTCTGCCAGCAGCAGCAGCAGCATGGAGTTCTTCGCGAGCGCGAGCGCGTCCACGGGCCCGGCGTTCTGCCCGCACTGCGGCACGATCCTCGACCACCCGGACACGAACAGCATCGTGTGCTCCGCCTGCGAGTACCGCTGCCAGTACCAGGGTGCGTAGCGTCATAGCGTACGAGTGGAGGTCGCGGGTCGTTCGTTGCGTAGTCGATCTGACAGCAGCGCGCTTGTGGACCCGACGCAATGCGCAGACCTGCCGTCGCTGTCGGTCGTGACCGTGAGCGAGGACAAGCCGGCGCCCAAGTGGCTCAAGACCGCCAAGGTGATGACCGAGGTCTCGGGGCCGGCGCGCGCGACCGTGGAGGAGACGTGCCCCAAGTGCGGCAACCCCGAGATGGACTACTACACACTGCAGCTGCGCTCGGCCGACGAAGGGCAGACCGTGTTCTACGAGTGCAAGAAGTGCGGCCACAAGTTCTCCGTCAACAACTAAGCGACGCACACGCGAGCAGCAGCACCGCTGATCCTGTATGGCTGGCTCCCCTCTCTCTCTCTCTCTCCGCTGCTCACTGCATCGAGAAGCCCGTGATCTCCATGTTGATCACGAGCGTCAGGTACGTCTCGAGCTCCTCCTTGCTCGCGTAGACCGGCAGGTCGATGCGGTTGAAGCACGTGTGCGCCTTGGGGTACATGCCCGTCGGCGGCGTCCCGCAGGCCACGAGCTGGATGCCGAACCGCCGCACGCGGCCGTCGTTGCTCAGCAGCGCCTTGAAGCCCTCGACCGGCACGCGCGACGTGCCCGTGACGAACTGCAGCAGCCGCGCGCGCTGCTCCTGCGAGAAGCCGCGCACGGTCTCCCAGAACCACTCGACCACGCTCTTCTCGGCCTTCGTCGGCTGCTCGAACGCCTGGTGCTTGACGTCCGCGTGGTCGTGCCAGTCGTCCACGTCGATCTGCGGCACGCCGCAGAGCAGGAGCTCGAGCTCCTGGTAGTCGAAGACCGCGAGGAGGTTCCGCGGGATGACGTCGTAGAGCCCGTCGAGGATCGCCGCGACCTGCTCCTGCACGCTGCCGAACATCTTGTGCTTCATGAGCAGGTTGAGGTACTCGTCCTTGTTGTCGTCCGTCACGAGCACGTCGCGGCCGCCGGGCTTGAGCTCCTCCGTGGTCATCTCGTCGTTGCCGTCGACCCGCTGGACCGTGAAGTCGAGGCAGAGCGCGTCCGCGTGGTCGTTGTCGCGCAGCCAGAGCGCGTTCCGGTAGAGCTCCTCGTCGAGGAACTCGAGGTCCGAGAACGAGATCGGCACGCCGAGGATGTGCTTGAGCAGCGGCAGCGAGAAGTGCACGGTCAGAAGCTGGCCCTCGAGCAGGCACTTGGCGATCAGCCGCCCGACGAACTGGTAGCAGTGCAGGTGCTCGCGGTGGATCTGGCTCGAGTTGGCGTTGATCCAGTACCCGAGGTTCTCCACGTGCGTGGGCTGGAAGAGCCCGTAGGACTCGTCGAAGAGCCGCTCGCAGAGCAGCAGCACCCACTCGCGCATGAGCCCGCCGGCGTCCAGCCCGGGCTCTTCGATGAACTCGATGCGCAGCCGCTGGCGCAGGTCGGATGCCGGGACGAGCATGAGCAGGTGCATCGACTCGCTCAGCACGGCGTCGCGCCGGATCTTGAGCAGCAGGTGCCCTTCCTCCCACGGCACCGACACCTTCTCGATCTCCTGCAGGAACCACCGCACCTTGTGGCGGAACGACAGCGCCGCGACCGACTCGAAGTCGATGATGCTGCTCGCGCGCGGGAACTCGTCGACGTCGATCGTCTCGGCCTCGTGGAAGTGCATCTCCGCGGGCACCCACTCGACGTTCCCGTGGTCGTCCACGTGCCGCACGTAGCCCACCGACGGCTGCGCGATGAAGTCCGAGCCGGCGGCCTCGGCGCCAGTCGGCGAGTGCAGCATCGCCGTCGAGTCCGTCTTGTTGATGCGGATCACCGGCGCGAAGTTCCCGTCCACGTCGGCCGACGCGCTCATGCGCAGCTCCGTCTCGACGCCGACGTTGCTCTCGCGTCCGGTGCGGTTGAAGTCGCGCCGGCTGCCGCCGCTGAAGATGTACGCGCCCGCCCCCATGTCGAGCGCGCCGTCCGACGGCGGCGACGTCGGCGCGAGGCTGTGGCGCTCCGAGCCGAGCATGCTGAGCCGCGACGGCCGGCAGTCGTCGATGCGCACCCACCGGAACTGCCCGTCCTCAGTCTTCTCGCGCTGCCACAGGTTGCGCCGCCGCGCGCCGCGCTGCCGCTGGTTCAGGTTCTTCTCGTTCAGCCGCCGCACGTGGAACGAGCGGTTCCTCGCAGCGAGCAGCGTGCGCTCCTCTGTGGACACGGCGAAGGACGTCGGCGGCCTCGCGCCTCTCGTCGGCGATGCCTGCGCCTGGTGCGAGATCACTGCGCCGCAGACGACGTGTCAGTGCACGCAGTGCGCGTCTCCGAGCCTCGCAGTGCTTCGCTGTATGAGGAACGCACCTTGCGGCGTGCCGCACATCAGACACTCGCGCTTCGCCGGGTGGTTCTCGTGGTAGCACACTGTGCACTGCCACTCGACCTCGCCCGCCTCGATGAAGCTGTCGACGAGCGAGTGGCGCTGCATGTTGTTGTTCACGTTGTCGCGCTCGACGAAGCGGCGCACGCGGCGTTGGTGGAAGCAGTAGAGGAGGATGCTACCGACGCCGATCGCGAGCATGACGCCGAGGAAGATGTAGATGTAGAACGCCACGTCTGCGGCGGCATCGACCGATACAAGTGCAGTCCGTTAGTGTGTCGGCACAGCGTCGTGCGTGGGATCAGCACATATACGTTAAGGGTGTGCGGTCGTACCGGAGTTCGGGCGGCTCTCCGAGTAGATCGCGCTCGTGCCGTCGAGCGTGTAGCCGCCGCTCGAGGTCGGCGTCGGGGTGTTCGAGACGATGAGGTCCGCCATCGAGGCGCCGCTGCTGCCGCCGTTCCTGTTGCTGGATCCATAGTTGTCGCTCGGCGCAGCGAAGAGCAGCCGCGCTGCCGTCTCTGGCGCTGCTCGCCGGATGTGCGTCATGGGTCTCGAGCGGATCCTGTCTGCGGACAGAGGGAGCGTTCGCTTGGTTCGCTTGGCGACTGATTTGGCGACTGATGTGCTGGGCGATCGCTGCGAGCTGCTGGTACTGCGGGCGCTGCTGCTTGGGATGGAGAGAGCGCTGCTGCCGCCACTGCCGCCGCCGAGCGCTGCCGCCGGGGGGAGTCGAGCGTCGTGCGTCGCGTCGAATGCTTCTTCGCAACGAGATGGCTACATTCTATTTTTATGTACAACGCTGAGCAATGTAATAGTGAAAAAAACGAAGACTCTATAGTGAAAAAAAAACAAAAACAAAGAGATGATGCAATAATAGCTTCACAACTGAAGGAGAACAGTACTTGGCATCGCGCAAGGGACCAAGTCAATGCGGCGCATCTTTTTGTAAAGCGTGCCGATGACGCTCAAGCACACGTTGCGATGTGGGTTGCGAACCATCTTCGTCGTGGAGTCGAACACGAAGACTTGGTGTTGCTGCCTGTCGGTGCCGACTTCAGTTGGCAGCTTGAGAGTGCACTTAACAAACTCGATGCGGTCATCGCACGTGACGCATGTACCGCGATTCTTCGGAGTGATGAAGCTGTTGTTCCCGTCGTAATAGAACGAGGTCTTCTCGTTCGTCGTCGCACAGCTTCCCTCGACAAGTAAGGTGCCCTCAACCGCAACACCGCCGACGCCCCCGACTGGCTTGAGCACGAGCGGCGCATTCCAGATGAGCTCAGCCGGGGTGGCGAGCTTTGACCGCTTTGGCTCCAGCGCGAGCTCGAAGCGCTGGTTCGTGTGGCTCGAGCTGCACGACGTCAGAAGCGGTTTGGCGCCGTTCGCCACTCCTGCTTCGACGCACACCGTGTCCTAGCGCAGCTGCTTGGCGCCGCGGTCGTACGCAATTCCGCGGTTCACATTCCTCCTGGCGGTGGCGGATGGATGTCCGAGAAGCCGTCCAACAACGAGAGCCGCACGCTCACGTCGCTTCAAGTGCTCGATCCCCCTCGAACAAACTCCGAGCGACTTGGCTGACTTGGGTCTCGCGATCCTTTCCATCCTTGATCATCGAGCAAGAGTGAACAATCCTTGTTACCATCTCGATTCGAGCGTCTCGCAAGCGCTTCAGCATCCACATATGAACGGTGTCAAGGCGATGCAGTCGATGTTACAGAGAGCCGAGCACCGGAACACTGTACCGGTGCAGATTCAAAAACACATTTGCAAAAAACACCAAAACGGGTGGCATATTTACGGAAATACGGCAGTCGAGAACCAGCGGAGACATCGCCATGGCGCCAGGCTCGCCGCCTCCGCCTCCGCCGCTCGCGTCGCCACCGAGCTCCCCGCCGCCGCCGCCGCTGCTCATCGCCGCGCCGAGCGCTTCAGGCGACACAGCGACAGGCGGCGACAGCTCGAGCTTCTCGTCGCCGCTGCCGCCGTGCCCGGAAGATCCGCCGGCGCCGCCGCCGCCCGCGTACACGCCGCCCAAGTACCAGCCGCTGGAGGAGCTCGAGGGCGCCGAGGAGGAAGAGGAAGACGAAGACGACCTGCCGCCGCCGCCGCTGTCGCCGCCCAGCGCGTCGCCGCCCGCGCTGCTTCCGCTCGGGAGTCCGCCGCCGCCGCCTCCGCCGCCGCCGTACTCGCCGCCGGGCGTGACGATCGACGTGGGGCGCCTCCCACTGGATCTCGACGGCGCTGCGGTCGGCAGTGCTGGCGAAGAGAGTGGGGAGAACGACGACGCCAACGAGGACGACGACGACGAGGGGCGCGGCGGCAGCAGCAGGAGGAGGAGCCGCGAGAGCCCCGACGCGTCGTCGTCCCAGCAGTCGGTCGAGTTCGACGACCACGACGAGCAGCCGCTCGAGAACGACGGCAACGACGGCAACGACAGCGCGGGCCGCGTTGGCGATGGCAGCCGGAAGACGAGCCCGACGAGCCTCCGGTCGCCGCGCGGCGGCCCGAACGCCGCGGCGATCCGCTCGTCGTCGTCGTCGGTGATCGCGTCGATGCGCAGCGCGGCGAGCGAGCGCGAGATCCTCGCGGCGGACTTCCCGCGGGACCCGCCGGCCGAGCGGCCGCGCTGGTACGTCGGCGACATCGAGAGCTACAGCATCATCGACAAGGTCGGCTCCGGCACCTACGGGTGGGTCCTTCCTTCCTTCCTTCACCGCCTCTGCGGGGGGCGTCGCTTGAGTTGCTCGAGGAGACTCGCGCTCACGGTTGAGTGAGTGGTGGCGTCTCGCAGCGAGGTGTTCAAGTGCCAGCACAAGGTGACGAAGGACATCGTGGCGCTCAAGAAGCTCCGTCCCGACGTGGAGAAGAACGGGGTACGCTGGCCGGCAGAGGTGAAGTTCTCGGCGGATGGGATGCACACTGACGCTGGGCGTACCGACAGTTCCCGGTGACGTCGATTCGCGAGATGAAGATCCTCAAGTTCCTCAAGCACCCGAACGTCGTGGCGCTGAAGGAGATTGTGAGCTCCAGTGGTAGGACACTGCGCCTCTTGGGTCTCACCGGCCATCGGAAGCCGCACTGACGATTGCTCTGAGCTGTTGGGATGTGCCCAGCTCCTCCGAAAGAAGGCAAGCGGCCGCCGCTGTACTTTGCGTTCGAGTACTTGGAGCACGACCTCTCGGGCCTGCTGAACCACCCGCGCGTCAAGTTCACGCGGACGCAGATCCAGTGCTACATGCGCCAGCTGCTCTGCGGCGTGGCGTTCATGCACCGGAACAAGATCATCCACCGCGACATCAAGGCGTCGAACCTGCTGTTGAACAACGCGGGGATGCTCAAGGTGGCGGACTTTGGGCTCTCGCGTTTCTGGAACGAGGTGAACGCCAAGGCCGGCCGGTACACGAACAAGGTGGTGACGCTCTGGTACCGGCCGCCCGAGCTCCTGATGGGCTCCACGTCGTACGACTTCTCGGTCGACATCTGGTCGATCGGGTGCATCTTCGCGGAGCTACTGTCGGGGAAGCCGATTCTGCAGGGGAAGACAGAGATCGAGCAGGTGATGGGGCTTCGTTCCGTTGCGTTGCTTGCGGTTGGTGAGTGCCGGTGCTGCAGAACTGACAACTGTCGTGCGCCTGTTGGTCGAAAGCTCCAACTGATCTTCGGACTGTGCGGCATGCCGACTGAGGAGACGTGGCCCGGGTTCTTCAAGCTGCAAGGCGCGAAGACGTTCGAGTTGAACGAGAAATACGTGTGCCGCCTGCGCGACCGCTTCAAGAAGTGCGTGGCGCAAGAGCTGACGCTGCGTGGCGAGCTCGTTCATACTCACGGAGCGATGGCGTTGCGTTGTCGACAGTTTCCCTCCGCACGCCGTCGACCTGCTCGAGAAGCTGCTCACGCTCGACCCTGCGAAGCGCGTGACTGCCGCCGACGCGATGAACCACGACTACTTCTGGCGCGTGCAGACGTGCAAGCCGAGAGAGTACGTGGCGGGCGGCGGGCGACACGTCGCGACCAGATCGATCGCCGCTAACTCTGTTCGTCGCTCGCTTGCTTGTTGACGCCAGCCTCCCCAAGTTCCACGTCGCGTCCATGCACGAGTACCAGTCGAAGAAGCGGTACCACGAAGAGATGGCTGCTGCCGCGGCCGCGAACGCGAACGGCGGCGCGCCGTCGGATCAGCAGCAGCGCAATGTGCGCGCGCGGGGCGACCGCGGGTACCGTCCGGACCGCAACGAGCCGTACCGTCCGTCCGACCGGGGCCACCACCACCACCACCACCACCGCGGCAGCCAAGGAGCCGCTGCGGGCCACCACCAGAGCAGTCGAGGCGACCATGCGCGTCCGTTCCGCCACCGCGACAGCGACTACTACGACCGGGACCGCGACCGTGGCCGCGACCGCGAGCGCAGTCGCAGCCGTGAGCGCGCGCGAGAGCGAGAGCGGGGCCGCCACGACGGACACCACTGAGAAGGTAGCGCTCGATGAGAGGCAGCAGCACTTGACACACTTTCTACCAAACGACACCTACACACACACACACTCGACTCGTGCTGAAGAGCTCGCTCACAACGACCAAGTGATGCAGACGCAGAACCACGACCGTAACCAAGGTTGCACTCGGGCGTAACCTTATCCTAACCCATCGTAACCTTGTCACCAAAATCATAGCTCGAATGATGCTGGCAAAGGTCCACCGAGGCCGCACGCCGCCGCTCGCGCTCGCGCTGCTGCTCATCCTGAGCGCGCTCGTAAGCGAGACGCAGAGCCTGTTCTTCAACGTGCACAAGGAGGTGCGCGAGCAGAGCAGCCCACCGACCCGCGGGGGAGCGGAGGCCGTCGCTGACCCTCGTGGACGCGCAGAACCACCGGTGCTTCCTCGTCGACATCCCGGCGGGGACGACGTTCCGCGCCGAGTACGAGTCCCCGGACACGAGCGGCACGATGGTGCGTGCGCAGACAGGTCGACTGGCGAGATGCACGGACAAGCTGACGCGCGCGCTGCGGCAGAAAACGGTGCTGGCGTTCTACGCGCCGAACCCCGTGGCGGAGCAGGAGAACCTGCTAGTGAAGAAGGAGGTCACGAGTGACAAGGTGCGCGCGTCACTACGTGGAAGGTGTTGAGCCCGGCGCTGACAAAGAGGTGGGCAGGGGTCCATATCGGTCACCTCGACGCGCAACGGGGACCACTGGGTGTGCGTGAGTCTCGACGCGACCGAGTACGCGCTGCCGGACACCGCCAAGATGGTACGTGCAGACGAGCGAGCGAGCGGCCGACTGCACGAGCGCCATCATCAAGGGGGCTAAGCTAAGCGGTCGTGACGCTTCCATGCACAGCGCTTCCAGCTGAAGATCGCGATGGGCGTGAGCTCGCAGGAGTACCAGGACCTCGCGAAGAAGAGCCACATGGACGACCTCCACCTCGAGATCCTCAAGCTGCGCGACCGCGTCGGGGCGATCCAGCGCGCGCAGGACTACGCGAAGGTGCGTCGTTGCCGTCCTCGGTCGGCATGCGAGTCGAATCCTCATGGCTGCGATGCTTGGGGAGAGAGCAGGAGAAGGGGATGCTGCTGCAGAAGGCCATCGAGAGCAACAACAACAGAGCCACGTGGGTGTCTGTGATCCAGGTACGCGCCTCTCTCTTTCCAGCACGCGTTCTGCGCAGGCGTTGTGGTGACGAACGGGAGTCGTCTGACGTGCCTGAATGAACCGCAGATTGCGATCCTGCTGGTCACCGGCGTGTACCAAGCCAAGCACCTCCAGCGGTACTTCCACAAGAAGAAGCTCGTCTAGACGGGCGAGTGGTGCTGCCGATGGCGCCGATGGTCGAGCACGTGGAGAGACACCAGCGCCACCATACAGCGGACGCGCCAGCATGTGCTCGGTCCGCGTTCACCTACGCGCGTCGTTGGCTACGTCTCTTCCTCCGACTATTGCTGCGCGCCAGCACACTACGCTCTACTGTCCTTTGCTCGTCCCGTCGGCGTCGAAGGTGAGCGTCCTGGCGGCCACCGCGTCGCGCTGGCGCTCCTGCTGCAGCGCCAGCTGCATCGCGTTGTGGATGCGTCGGCAGTCGCTCGTGTACGGCACCGAGTAGTCGACGAACGAGCCTGAGAAGTAGCACGCGAGGGTTCGTCAGCGCTGGATGGGAGGCTCTCTCACCCGCCGATGACGTCCAGCACGTCACCGCCACCACGCACCGAGGACGCCGAGGATCGCGAACGGCTTGTACGACTTGCGCTGGATGCTGATCGGGATGCCGATGAGCACGCCCCCGACGCAGCACTGCATACAACCAGCACGTGAGCATATCGGAGACCAACCAGTCACGCGTAGCACCAGCTCTCGACGGCCTCGTGGCTCGTAGATGCCAGGTATGCAGCTGTAGCAAGCGGCAAGTAGCGCGCACCAGGATCTGGCGGTTGATCATGCAGGACGTGAGCATCTTCTGCAGCTCCGCCGAGTCCTCGCCGCCCGTGGGCGTCACGCCGCCGTCGTCGTCGATGCGCTTGATGAACATCGCGGCACTTTTTGGATAATACTGATTTTGAGCCAATAATATGCACAATACATCCCATTCGTTATGATACTACTCCATGCATGTCATCAGACGACTTGGTGCCAGCGCTGCTGCTGGGACCACGCTCGACTGTCTGTGGCTGTCATCGGTACCAGACGGTTCGACTCGGCCGGAGAGAGTGACGTGGTGTAACCTTGCTGGTCGGGTCGGAAGTCGCCTCGGACGCTCGGTTTCCCGACTGGAGCTTGCGAGATCGACTCGAACGGCGTCATCGGCCCCTCGTCGCGACGGCTGTACGCTGCGACGCACGAGCAGAATACGACGAGCAGCCGCAGCAGCCACGCGATGATCACCGTCGCGTTCAGGCCCAAGTAGGCGTTCGCGACGCGCTCGCGGCTCGAGAGCGACAGTTCGCTCACCTGGAGAAACGCGAACGCGAGCCCGAGGTTCACGATCTTCACCACGCTGGTCGCGCACGTGGCACCGAGCGCGACGTTGTGCGCGAACGGCCAGATCACGACAACAGCGAGCAGGTACAGCAGTTGGAGCACCACGAGCAACACGAGCATCGTCGAACTGGACCCGAAGACGCCGATGCAGCTGCCCGTGACGATCTGCAGAGTCGCACCGAAGAGGAAGAAGAGCCGACTCGGAATCGAGAGATCCGCGTACAGCGCTCCCCACACTGCGCGAGCACCGAAGCTCCGCAGCTGCCGCTCGCTTCGCTTCAGCACGTTCCACGTAGCGTACGCGAGCCCCGCCAAGCAGACTCCGAAGAGCGCGAAGGCGGAGAGGCTCATCGGCCACGTCTCGATCAGGTTCGCCTGCACCTCCATCGTCATCTCGAACGACGCCGTGAGGCTCAGCGGGAAGAGCGCGAAGTACCACACGAGCACCCCCACGCCGAGCACGCGCAGCGCCACGTTCTGGTGCGCAGTCAGGTGGCCCGCGCCTCGGGACCCCGCGAACGCTGCCACCTCGCGGCGCACCAACCACCCGATCACCTTCACCGCCATGAACGCACCGGCGACCGCCATCATCACGAGCGTGAAGCTGAGGACGCAGCGCTGCATGATCTCCTTCTCGTTGTGCCCGATGCGGTCGCTGTAGCCGACGAGTCCATCGAGCACGATCGTCTTCAAGTGGCGGTGCGCGGTCGAGCTGCTGTCTTCGCCCGAGCCGTGCTTCTGGATGAGGAAGTTGGCCCACGAGAACGTGTCCGTGAACTCCCAGAGGAAGTACGGCGTCTTGAGCAGCGTGAGTGCGGACAGTGCCATTGTCTGCTGGAGGTACTGTGTGTACAGCACGAACTCCCACGAGTTGGGCGTCCAGCACCCGCCTGCAGACCACGACAGCCGCGGGTCCATGTACACGAAGTGGAAGAACGCGAGCAGCACGAGCGACAACGCTGCCGCAAGGCTCGACGAGTACCGGATCGAGTCGTAGACTCGTGCGCTGGTCGCGGTGATCGATGGGTCGCCAGGAGCGCCGCGAGGCTTGCCGCCGATCACAAGCGGCAGCTCCTTACCGGGGGCGTCGTTGTTCCTGCCGCTTTCAACTCTCTCCGACTGGGCCGTCTCGATCAGCGTCTGTCCGCGAACGTACTTCTCCGTCTTCACGTCGGCGCTTTCGGTTGTCAGGTTCATGAGGTGAAGCGGCTTGCTCGACTCCAGCGCCGACGGCAGCTCGGCCGTGTCGCTCAGCTTGAGCTGCTTGTCTCCAGTGATCACAAGCGCAGGCTGCGAGTTCTGTCCGAACACGAACGAGTCGACCTGGATCGCCGCGTTCTCCGCGCCAAGCGCTTTGCTTCCGTCGGTCAAAGCGTTCGCGAGCTCCCCGACAGTCGACGTGGTCAATCCAGACACGGGATCTCCCGTTCGCGCCGGCTCGCGTCTCTCCTGGTCTCGAGTGACGGTCGAATCGGGTTGCGAGGTGACGCCACTGCCCCCGTTCTTGGTGTCTTCGGCATGTGCGATTGCTGCAGTGTTCTCCGGGTGAACTGTTGCGACGGAATCAGTGAACGCTGCGACGTCGAGAGCCGTGAGAGAGGTCCCTCGGTCCACTGCGCTGGTGCCAACTGGCGGCGTTTTTGCAGAGGTGTCCATCGAGACAGTCGTGCTCGTGCTTGTGGTCACCAACCCGGGCACTTCGACCGACGCCTTCACAGTCCCCGGTGCATCCGTCAGCGCCGGCAAGTTCACGGTGACTGGCAAGCCTGGAACCACGACGCGAGGCTCCTCCGTCGACGTTGTGATCGACACGACGGGGAGATCCGCGACGATCTCGCTCACGGGAAGCAAGTCGGTGACCGCTGGG
>JAASGM010000767.1:0-13498 GCA_023334215.1 Globisporangium cystogenes | reverse complement strand
GATCCACAGTGTCGACTGCCGCCGGCATCTTCGTCGCTTGCATTGGCGGTGCTCGGCAGCCTACGACAGTGTCCCTGACGTCACGCCCGCGTTCCCCGCCGTCGACGCCTTCATATTCTTAAGCCAGCACGTGCCGCCGAGGTAGTTGTTCCAGCTGAACGCCTTGCAGCCGACACGCGCGGCGCAGATCGCGCAGCACGCACTAGCGGTCGATGCCGGCGCGTTCCCGATGTCGCACGAGATGTAGTCGACGCCGACCTCGAGTTTGCAGGTGTACGTGGTGATTGGTGCCGCTGTTGGCGGTGTTGGTGCCACCGTTGTCGGAGTTGGTGTTGCCGTTGTCGGAGTCGGTGTCGTTGGCGGTACTGTTGAAGGAACCTGTGTAGTTGGCGCAGGTGTTGTTGGTGTTGGAATCGGTGTCGTCGGTGATGCCGTTGTTGGAGTCGGTGTCTTCGGTGCTGTAGTAGTCGGCGTTGGTGTCGTCGGCACTACAGTTGTCGGCGTTGGTGTTGTCGGTGCCGATGTTGTCGGTGCCGGTGTTGTCGCGGTTGGTATCGGTGTCGTGGAGGTCACGTAGTTCGGTACGATACTGAGCAGCTTCATGGCGTCCAGGCGACCGAAGCCGAACTGGTTGTTCGGGAACACTTGGTCCAGGGTGTTGCCGCACGTGTAGCCGGACGATTGCGTGAGCACCGATGTAAGCGCGGCGCCTCGCAGCGCCTTCACGACGTCCACGTACGGCGCGTCGTTCTCGGTCAGCGTCCGCGTGGTCGCGATGACCGGAGGCGGATACCGCGACAGGTAGAGCGCGATCATGCCGACGACGTGCGGCGTTGCCATGCTCGTGCCGGACTTGACGCAGTAGTCGGCGTCGCCCGTGAAGCACGATGAGGTGATCGACAAGCCGGGAGCGAGCACGTCGGGTTTGCGGAGTCCGTTGACAGTCGGTCCCTTGCTGCTGAAGTACGCGAGTCCGTCCGTGTCGGTCGTGGCGCCGACGGAGATGACATTCGCCTTGTCGCCAGGCGAGGAGATCGTGGTGCACGCCGGTCCGGCGTTGCCGGCGGCGAAGACCGGGATGATCTGGTTCGCGTGCCACGTAGCAATGACAGTGTCGAAGAGCGTGAGTCCCTGTCCTGCTCCCCAGCTGTTGTTGACCACGTCGGGCTGCTTGGAGCAGTCCTTCGTGAGTCCGTCGGGCGTCGTCGGACACGTCATGAACTGGAAGCACGCGAGAAGGTCGGACGCGTAGCAGCCGTTCGCGCGGCAGCCCTTGCACATGATCCACGTGACGCCCGGTGCGACGCCGATGCCGTTCGCTCCGGCGATCGTGCCGGCGACGTGGGTGCCGTGTCCGGTGGTGTCGTATGGCGTCGCGATCTTGAGCTCCGGGTCGAACCATCCGAATGACTGACGGAAGCTGCTGGCGATGTCCTTGTGCGTGTAGCGTGCACCAGTGTCGATGATGCCGACGACGACGCCTTTGCCGGTGCTGCCGGTGGCCCAGACGTCCGGCGCGCGGATCTTGGACACTCCCCACTGCGTGTTCGTCGACGCGGTGGTCGTGGCGCTCGTCTCGAGCGTCGGGAACACGAGCGGCAGGATCAACTCGGGCAGCACGCTCTGGACGCTCGGCAGCTTGAGCAGCTTCGCGATGAGCTCGGGTGTCGCGCCTTCGACGAACACCTGGTTCGTGAGCCAGAAGCTCTCGGACCGGGTGAACGCTGCGCCGGCCTTCTTGAGCACCCCGAAGACGTCCTGCTGCGTGCGCTGTGCGTGGCTCGCGAGTCCGTCGCGCATGGCGGTGGCCCGCTTACCGCTCGAAGAGTAGGTCCGGGTCTTGATATCGTCCAGCACGGCGTCCACGCGCTCCTTCATCGTCACGATGACGCTGATCTTCGGGTTCGCTTTGGTGGACTTGGTAGACTTGGTGGACTTGGCGGTCGAGGCTGCAGCTACGAGCGCTGACTGGGAGACTTCCGACGCCGAGAGAATCGACGCGAGCGCCAGCGACGCCGAGAGCAGCAGCGAGCGGAGTCGCGTCATCGCGGCGCGCTCAACAGTAAGCAGTAACCGTAGCTGGAGGTCGCTGGTGTCTTGGGAGCGAGTTTGAAGAATGCGCTGCTCTTGGCGATGTTGCTCGAGTTTCTCTCGCTGTCGCTTCCTTCTCCGCGTTCTCCTCGAGTGCAGCAGCAGTCGCGTCAGCAAGGGCGTTGCAAGTCCGCGCAGACGAGCGAACAAGAGCAAGAGAGCGAGGTGCCGTGCATACATACGAACGTTCACTACGTGTCCAATCGTCGGGGACTATGAATAGGGAGCCAACAGCACACGCCAAAGACTGCAACTGCAGAGCGTGTCTCAAGGCAACAGTTGTGCATCGCGTCCGCTGTTAGCTTGAGTCGATGCTGCTGGTGTTGCTCTCGCTCTCTCTCTCTCTCTCTCTCTTCAGTTCGGTCGCACATGAGGCGACACCTTCCAACCTGAAGCTGGTGATGTTGCAACTGCAGCCATCTCAACTTGAGATGTCTGAAGATCCGCCACGCACTTGCACATCGCATCCTTATGACAAATCTCCCGTTTGCATACTTGACGGTTGAGTTCGCGAGTAGCTGGACCACCGCAGATCAGACGTCCGGGAAGCAAACACACGGAGAGAGGAAGAGAGAGGAAGAGGTGGTGGTGCAAATGTACTCGTTGCGAGTGGTGCGAGTGAGCGGGTGCTGCTGCGATTCGTTGCGTTCATAAATACTGCGCACCGCCTCGTCCTCGGGTGTGTTCGCTCACGCCGCCGTGGCCGTCGTGTTCCGGAAGCACGGGAACTTGCGGAGGTCCTTGAGGTCGTCCAGCGCCGCCATGGCCTCGAGGAACTTGTCGTTCGCGCGGAGCCAGTCGTTTTGGAGCAGACCCTCCGTGAAGTGGCCCTTGATGTCCGCCGGGTTGTACTGGTACGCACTCTCCGGGTTGAGACTCCACATGAAGCCGCCAGCCCAGCCCGGCTTCTTGATGATCTCGAGCGTGAAGTCAGTGCAGCGCTTCGTGGTCTTCATCGGGTGCAGGTCGTCCGAGTACAGGCCGCCGAACTCGCCCAGCAGCAGCGCCGGACCGGTCGTCGACGCCAGGAAGCCGAACATGTCGTCCATCGTGGCCTGGATGCGCATGCGCAGCGTGTCGTCGTCCAGCTCCTTGTACCCCAACAGCGGGCCGCCGGAGGAGGTCCCGGCGCCGAAGAAGTACCGCTGCGGGAACACCGCCGGCGTGTAGTAGTGCGGCGCGTACACGACCTTGTTCGCGAACGCAAACTCGACGCCCGCCGTCTTGGCCCCCTGCAGCCCGCCGCCGTACCAGTCATAGTACTCGAACTTCTCGCCGCCGATCGTGACCGTGCGCTGCGCGTTCACGCCCTCGACGAACCCCATCCAGTTCGAGCACCCCTTGAGCATCTGGTTGGCGATCCGCTGCGAGCCGGCGAGGAAGTCCGTGGCCGTGCCGTCGCCCCACGTGCCCTTGTACGGCTCGTTCTTGAGGTCGATGCCCATGACGTTCCAGTACTCGCTCGAGCAGAGGTTCGCGGTGAGCACGTCGATCGCCGCCAGGAACTTCTTCTCCGTGATGTTGTCGTTGTACCAGAGGTAGCCGTTGTCGTTGTACTCGAGCGTGTGCATGCTCAGCAGCACGCCGATGTTGCGGAACTGGAGCACCTTGATGATGCCCTGGAGCAGCGACATGTAGTTCTTGACCGACAGCGCGCGGTTCTCCTGCTTGTTGACGAGGTCACCGTTCGGGACCTTGTTGTCCAGGATCCACGCGACCATGAGCGGCAGGCGCACGGCGTTGAACTTGTTGTCCGCGAGGAAGGACGCGACCTGGTACGCCGTCGTGCCGTTGATGCTGTTGTCCCAGAGCCCGAACGGCACGGCCTGGCCGGTCTCCATGCCAAACCAGTTGACGCCCTTGATCGCGATCGGCACCTCCGTGCCGTTCGTCGACACGGCGTAGAGCCGCCCGTTCTTGCTCTGGTAGTCGGGCAGCTCGCACGTGCTCGCCGGGTACTTTTTCGGGTTCCCGAGCACGCCGTCGTCCTCGACCGGGTCGCCGCCGCTCGCCGTGCCGTTCTTGCCGTTCGCCGACTTGATCTGGTTGTTCACCGCCTGCTTGGCCTGCCACGCGGCCTGGCGCGCGACCGCGTCCTCGTGCTTGGTCATCGCGAACCGCGTGATCGCGTACGCGGACGCGCCGACGATCGCGAGCAGCAGGATCACGCCCGGCCACACGCGGTAGCGGCCCTTGTAGTCGCTCTTGCGCTCCTTCTTGCCGCTCGGGGACACGCTGAGCGCCGCGATGTCGCGGTCGACGAGGTTCGAGCCGCGCAGCCCGCCGCTGCCGGGGGCGCCAGCGGCCGCGAGCGCGCCGACCTCGGAGCCGCCCGTGACGCTCACGCGCGGCTGCGAGTACTCGAACGAGGCGCGCAGCTGCATCGGCGGCTGCGGCAGCTCGTCGGGCTCGCGGCTTTCGTCGTACGAGAACTGCGCGTAGAGCGGCGGCGGGCGGCCGGCGCCCGGGAAGCCGGCGCCGTCGTCCGCGAAGTCGACGTAGTAGTCGGCGTCCTCGAGCTCCGCGGCGAACGTGCTGTTGCGGCGCGCGGTGGCGGGCGACGCGAGCAGCACGCTCGACGTGACGAGCGACGGCGAGTACTGCGCGCTGCCTTCGAGGTCGTCCGAGCGCAGGTCCTCGTCGATGTCGAGGTCGCCGGCCGAGTAGCGCGCCATTATGGCAGGTGATGTGGGTGGGTGGGTGGGTGGGTGGCGGATTTGATAGTGAGACCGACTTGTTGGTGAGTGTGAGAGAGAACCGCGGTGCGACTTGGCTCAAGAGGAGATTTGGGTGCAGTGCGGCTGTACCCATAAGCAATTGTCTGGAGTTACCGACTCTTTGATAGAAACGAAACGGCTGCATACAGGAAGATTGTATGAAGAAAGCGAGTTGAGTCAGGGAGGAGAGCGACAGACACGGACATTGAGGTCTGTATATTGGAGGTTCCGGTACTGTACGATCTCTGTTCCGACCTCGATTTTTGGGTGTCTGTTCTGCTCTCTATGCATTACGCTGCTGCTGCTTCATTACGAGCGCGTCGCCCGCACAGAAGGCTGGTGCGTGGGGGCTTTCGTTGGCTGTGAAAGCTTGACATACAGCAGCGAGATCGTCAGAGTCCAGACAGAGGGCCCGGACGCCGTCGGCTCGGGGGTCGAGGGATAGCGCTGGATTTCCTGAATGGATTGGCTCGTTCTCAGCCACACTGAGCACACCCAGCGCACCCATATGTTGAATGTTCTGAAATTTCAAAACTAGACATGGGTACATCCACCTCTCTCTCTCTCTCTCTCTCTCTCTCTCTCTCATCACAACTCCAACTGGAACTTCACCGACCGAACTCGCTTCAGTTCGTCATCGACCACCGCACAGATCAGCAGCACGAACGCAGTGTCCACGTTCGGTGCGATGTCCACAAAGAAGTCCTCACTCACCGAGCTCGTCGGGCGGAACACTCGGCCGATCGGCGAGCGCGCGCCGCTGGAGCTCCGCTCGAGCCACAGGAGCGCTCGGCGCGTGCGCCACTCGCCGTCCATCTCGACCTTGAGCCGCTCGCCGGTCTTCGCGTCCTTGCAGTCTACGCGCAGGGTCGTGTCCAAGAACGATGTCCGTGTCATCTCCCACAGTTTGACGTAGACCTGGAACAGCTCCGACTCGTCGCTCGAGTCGACGAGCCCAGCGGCGATCAACTGCGGCGCAGCGTCCAGGCGATACACGTAGTAGATGTCCTCGATGTTTTCCTTCTTGGCCACCGTCACGATCGGCTGTTTGCTAGCGTCCAAGAGCGTCTTCAGCTCTCGGTGCGGCCCAGAGCGAAATACCACCTTACGGGAGACAGCATCCTTGAACGCGATGCTCTTGGCACCCGGCGCGGTGTCCTTCATGCGCAGTCGTGTGAGAGCTGTAGGGTTCACGAACCGCTCGTCGACGACCACGAGAGGAGGGTCCTGCACCTCAAGCTCAATGTCGGCGAACGGTCCTTCGCAGGTGACGGTGTTGCCCATAGCTGGCGCTGGCGCTGGTTCTTGCTCGTGCTGGTACTGCTGGTGCGTCTCGGCCGTTGGTGAATGGAATGAGCGCCGCATGTGATGCGGATCTGCCTGAAAGCACCTGGAATCTCCAGACACACCTGAAGTCCATGTTTCAGGTGTCAACATCGCAGCAATCGAGACGCTCTCGTCACGAACAATTGGACTTCTGTCGTGATTGGTGCGAGTGCTCGAGTCACAGCAACTCGAGGCTGAAGTCTTCAGTCCAACCGAACGCCTACATACAGTGTCGCTGCAATGCCGAGTGAGATCGGTATTCAGTCCGTCAGATAGTCAGCGCTACTGTACTTCGAAACTTCAGGAGTTGATGGTGCACTTCCTGAAGCCCTCGCCTCGCGTCTGCAGGTCGTGCCACAACTCCTCGCGAGAGTGACGCCAAGAAGCGATTCGGATGCAGGACCAATGTCAATGGCGCTCAAGCTTGTCGCGGCAGATTGAAGCGGCGCTGGTATTCTCTCGACGAGTGAACACTGAGTTGATGCGCAACAACGGGATCGGAACACTCGTTGAGAGCTAAGCGGCACCGCTTTCTCGTCGCTGCATCACGTTGCGTGACTCGATAGCGTGGATCATCGCGGCGTCTGCAAAACGAATTTGGCGTTTACCACGTACAAGTGATTCTGCTCAAGAACCTCCCGAGTCCGAGCACCACTAGCGGTGGCGCTGCCGTGACGAGCGAGGCTGTAACGCAAGTGCGCGCTTTCAACGCAACAGTGGAAAGAAGTGAACAAAGCCAAAGGGCACCGCCTTCCTTGTGACGCGCTGTGCTTCGAGCGAACCGCGAGATCGTCTGGCAATCAAGGAGAGCTGCGAGCGTTTGCTAGGGCAGCAACATCAAGTGCAACATCAAGCGCAACTTGTGCTTGTTCGGTGTTACTTGTGTAGTGGAAGCTAATCAACAATGCAGTTCACAGGTGTCGGTACTTGGCGCGCGTGGTGCACCACCCCAACCTTGTGCGACTGGTGCTGCAGCACTGGTCGAGTCAGGATAGCCCCCACCGCGCCAACTCATCTTGTCTCGACGGCGACGACAACCACGCGGTCAGTGCTCCGCGGTGTCCTAGTTACCGCCGATCACCGAGTCGAGGGTGCCGTTGTCTTGACCCCCACCGGGCTGATCCATCGACATCCCGGCTCCGGTACCGGCGAATCCCACTGGCACGGTTGCCATCGGCGTGACGCGAGGCACCGAGGCGGCGGGAGTAGCCACTGGCTGCCCGCCCGGACGCGTCAGCGCAGGAGTAGCTCCTGGAATGCCAGGAGCACCCGGCGCGCCAGCAACCGCGGTATCCGAGGAAGCGACAGCGGTGTTCGACACCGCAACGTTCGAGTCCGACACCACCGTGTTCGACGAGCTTGCGACGACTGCCGGCTGGGAGATCGGGATCGGAACCGCGATGTACTGCGGCACCTCAACAGGCACCTCAACAGGCACCGGGATGGGGATCGCGATTTTCTTGACGATGACCTTCTGCTTCTTGTGCATCTCTTCGTCTTCCTGGTTCGTGGTCGAGTCCGTGGTCTCTGCGTTCCGAGTTTCGCTTGCGAGCGCGACAGAGCCGCGGAGGTTGCGAGAGCAGTGCGTGCCAGCAGCGACCGCAGAGTCGGCTTGCGAGAGCAGCACAGTCTGGACCAGCGCGAACGCGGCGATGAGAGCGGAGGCGGACTTCATTGGAGAGAGCTGGAGCACTGAGTGAGGCTGAGCGGGCGAATCCGAGAATGAGCTGTGTGAGCAGTGCAGCTGCAGCCGAGATGCCGAAGGGCTTGAGAGCTGAAGGGCTGAATGGCGTGCTCTCCGTCTCAATCAGTGCAAGAGAAGCAGCCTTCGATGTGACACCAGCGGACATCGATTGATGGGGACGAAGGTGGTCACCGCCGTATGTTGCACCACCATGATCAATCAACCACTCTTGTCAGTCACGCTCACACACGCGATGGATGGGGTCAAGATGTGGTCATCGTTTGCGTTATGAAGTTGTGAAGGTATAGATAGTCGAGTCTGGAGCGAACGTCTTTCTCTCCGTTGTTCGGTCACTTGCGCTTCGGTCGTTCCTCCTGATGCGCCTCGACGTGAGCCCATTCGCGCTCCGCTTGCACCCACGGGTCCATCTCGCCAGCGATGTCTTCCGAAAAGTTATCGGCCGAGTTGCGCGTGCTCGCTCGCGAGCGGCTGCTTGTCGTCGAACTGCCGTCTGTGCTGTGCCGAGTCTCCTTCTCCGCTTGCTCTTCACACGCGTAGCTCTCGAGCACCAGGGGACTTGTGGCACCACACGCTTCGCAGACTTCAGCCAGGAAGGCGTTCATGAGGGTGCACGTCGGGCAGCTCCACTGCTCGTTCTCGTCGGCCATGGCTATCGAGGATAGGATAGCTTGGGCACCCGGCTTCTTGAGGAGGAGGCGCGATCGAGAATGAGACTTCGGAACCAGCGCTCCGCTCCTATGTTCACCAAGTTGATACCGATCGCAGATGACGTGAATAAGTTGGGGACGAGATCGCTCTCATCGTCGCGATCGTCGCGGTCTTATGAGGCTCCCGTTCACGTTCGTTCTCACACACGACGATAAGACCACAGAGCTTCTCACTCCTTGTGGGTGCCACCTTTGCTGTCTCCAGCCTCGCCAAACTTGCTCTGAAGCCGCAGTCGGTTCTCGAGCTGTCGGATCTTCTTCTTGAGCGACGCGAACGTGAGCTCCACTTCTTGCTCCCGCTCGAGGCGGATCATCTTTGCAGACAGTAACCACACCAGGTGGTTTAGCAGAGAGCGTGGATGTCGATACACGAAGACAGTAAACAGGGTGACGCGATGCACGGACGCACCACGTAGACCTTGATCGAGTTGCGCAGGAAGAAGAGCACGAGCAGTACCACCCCGAGCAGTGCCCAAACCACGAGGTTGTTCTCGATCAAGAGCGTGTAGAACGACGCAACAACCTTAGTTGCAAGGATCGCGGAGATCATCGGGTCGTACCCGCTTGCCGACGCTGTGAACGGTCCGCAGGCAAGGCTCCCGGAACAGATACAGTGGGGATATCCCGTCGAGCACTCCTGGCCGCCGCCTAACGATGCCAAGAAGTACCCCGCCTTCGAGTGCCGTTGAGATCTGCGTTCACGCACCGAATGAAGCAGCAGCATACTCGACGTACCGACGAGTGCGACGCACGGATCATGCACGACTCCGTCTTCGGGTCGTACGAGTCTGCGACGCACATCGCGTCGTTTGCGTCAAGGTAGGAGTCCTGGAAAGCGCATTGCTTGGGCAAGTAGCGGTTCAGCAGGACGTAGTGCGTCCACGTGAGGAAGATCAGGATCGTGCAGAAGTAGAACTTGATGAAGAAGTTCCCGGCGTCTTTGGCGTTCCATGGACTCGTCGGCTTCCGCTGGAAGGTCTGTGCATAGCGAACGCATACACGCGAACAGTGTCAGTTTCGGTGCTCAACAAGGCAGATCATTCAGGCAAACCAACCATGAGGTAGAACTTCTCGAACTTGAATGTCACGACGTGGAGTCCGAGTGCCAGGATCGCGGTCGTTGGGGCGAGCGGAATCGAGAGCAGCGCGATCGTGCATGAATACAGTAGTGCAACCATCTTCTGCGGAACCAGGAACTCCGACTTGGTGCTGGTTGGAGGTGGAGGAGCAGGCGATCCCAGAGCCTTTCTTGCCACTCCAACGCCAGCTCCTTCACCGAATTGCTGTTGGATGTGGTCTTGTGGATCTGCATGCGGTGGTGATGGTAATTGTTCGTCTTCGATCATGGGGACGATGACAGACCTGTCTGCTTTCGCTTGCTTGTGTTTTGTGAAACAGTACCGGTTCCAGAGTGCTTTCAACAGCACAAGGAGTATGCTGACGAGCGGTGCTGCGACGCCGGCGATCTTGCTGATAGTGAAATCCGTGATGACGAGGGTGAGCAATCCAGACGCGACCTGCTCCGCGCGACACTCGAACGTCCCCGCCTTGAACCGGAGCATGACGTTCTTGCGCACCTTCGAGCCGTCGAGTGTCAGCAAGCCACCCTCGATCGTCTGTGTGGACGTGAGCAGGTACGGATTCAGTAGCAAGGCGTACGAGAACAACTGGATGAGCACGTTGAGGATCTTGGCCAGATAGAGACGCGTGACCATGGCTTTGATGGAGAAGCCGACGTCGTCCCATTGCTCAAGCTTTGTGAGCAGTGCTATGATCGTCGGGAGGAGCGAGTTGATGATCGTGACGACAGCAGGAACCAACGTACTCACGTACGGAGCGAGGAACGCAGCCTTTGAAGCGATCTGCTGCTGAATCTGTGACGACTGGGTCGTCAACAAGATGATCAGGTACCAACTCGAAGCTTGAATGACGGCGTAGATCAGGAACGCCACCACCCGTCGGAGATACAAGCGGTACCAGTCCTTCCTGAACGCGACACAAACATTGGGTTTGTGTGAATACGACACCGCCTACGGTATGCAACGCCAGCCGCGCACCTGGTTCGTCTCTTGAGAGTCTCAAAGAGCTTCTCCGCCTCAATCGTGAGCTTCACTTGCTCTGCAATCGCTCGCCTGTGGTCGCTGACTTCCTAAAGCGCATGAGAGAACAATGCTTGAGTGTCGAGCATAAAGTGTCAACTACTACGTGTGAACTCACCGCGGCAGTCGCGAGGGAGAAGTCCCACGCGTTCAAGACGATTCGACTGTACTTTGGCTGCGTGAACCAAGCCGAGTGTAGTGAGAAGGAGAGTCCTCATCGCGTCGACGATACAAGATACTGTACGAACCTTGTTCGCTCCGCCCTCGAGGGCGTCTAATGCTTTCGAAGACTGATCTTCCGCGATCCACTTCTGCAGCGTGAAGAGCAACATGAGTACTTCCATTAGCAGCACGATTCCCTGTTGCAGAGTGACGTCACACAACTTGCGTCACAACCAAGTCATTCGTCCTGCCAGTTGCACGTCCAGTACGTGACCACATCGACACCTTCACGAACCGAGTACAGGAGACCTTCGTTCGGAGCGTAGCCGGCTAGAGTGAGGAACCGAGGCGCCATTCCAGCGAAGCTTTGCCAGTCGGATCCTTGCTGTCCAGCGCATCGAGAAAACGGGACACATGTGAGCTTTTGACGCAGATCCGACACCACACCAGCAGACGACAGTGCATGCCACCTGTGTCGCCATGAAGAGGATGTGGAGCACGAGGAAGACGAGGCTTGGGATCGAAATCGCGATGAAGCTCATGACAATCCACCGAAAGAAGCGGAAGTACGAAGCCACCGAGTAGCCGAAGCGAGCCTCAATCTGCCGCACGTCGGTCGCGAACGGGTATAACTTTTGACGCAAGAAAAGCCGCAGCTTTTTCAAAGTGACTCGAAAGTGGCTGCCAGAAGCTGTCGAGAATCCAGAGACGTCCATGCCGGCGTCGAGCTGTTCCTGTGCCTCCGTCGCGCCTTTGAGGAGCTGCATTCTGAGCTCGTTCTGCTTTTGTTGCTCCAGTTCTTTCGACCGGTTCGCGCGAGATCCACCAGTCGAGGGATACAGCTTCATGCCACTGGCACCGCCACCCGCACCTCGGAAGCGCAGCAGCGCCACTCTCTCCTCTTCCCACTCCTCTTGCGCCACTGAAAGCTCAGAGTGTGATGTCTGAAGCTCGCGCTGCAGATCCGCGATGCGCTCTTGTGCCACCGCGTGCGCTTGCTGAAGTCGCTCAATCTGCTTCTCTCGATGCTTCAGTTGTTTCTCGCACAACATCAACTTCTTGACGACGAGTGTTTGCCTCGCAAGAGGCTGGTGGCTCAAGAACCCGTCCACCTCGGCATCGTCATCGGAATACGAGTTGCGGTCGCTTGTGAAATCCAACCATCCAGTAGCTTCGATGTCATCATCCGCACTGTCAGCTGCTGCGACTATCGACCGAAGCTGCCGCGTCGCCTCCCGCTCCAATCTCGCGATGTCGGTTCTGTCGTCGCTGCAGTCACGTTTGCATGTTCAGCGAGAAGCTAACAAGCAAGGAGCAAGGCGCCTATGAGATGGACTCAACACCACACCACGTACTTCACACCCCTGAAGCCTACGACGGCCACATCCCCGACGCTCCTGTTATCGAGGATCGCTCTGCTCATGACGAATCGCTCGTTCAAATTGCAACAATGTAATTTGAACGAGCGATTCTTCCAGTGACAGTGAAGTGAACAGGTATATTTAGCATAAATCATTTGATTATCCACGGACAAAACCAGATAGAGCGAGAACACACGAACACGCGAAGGAAGCGTCACTGCTGCTTTTGCAGAAGAGGTTAATATTCGTTCAACACGTTCATGTGTACAACAAACAACACACTTCTCTGCAACACTCGAGAGCGACGCCGTTATTGATCTCAGACCTGGCATAGTCCTGAACAGAAACCCGAATAAAGGTACGACAAACGACCTGTCACTGCTTGCACAAGTTCAAAAGGACTTTGGTCATACGAGGGTTGTCAAACCCGACATTCACTCATAAGCTGAGCTGCATATGCTAGCGAGCTGGTTGCTACTTGGTGATCCGAGGTCGATCGATGTGCTGACGAGCCTTCGGCTGACCACATGTGATGCCAGTCTAACTTGTCTCGAACCTGCTTCGAGCAGCTCAATCTCAATCACGCGAGACTGTATACTGTTGTTATCTGCGTTTATCACTAGCAAGCTAGCATGCATACCGGGAATCCGAAACCCGCATGCGCGCAGAGGTGTTGAAGTTCGTGTTGTGACATTCAAATGATCGAGACTCGTCACTGGTAGTTCGAGTCGCGCAGCTTGGCTTTCATAGCACGGAATCAGCGGTTTTCGTCCGAGCCACTTCGCAAGTTTCGGTCTGCCACCCAGCCACCCAGTACTCCTCGATCTTTCTACCAGCCACCACTCTCCTCGCTTGTCATCATGACCAAGACCAAGACCAAGACCAAGACCAACCTCGTTGCAACTGCCACCGCCGCGGCTGTCCTCGCAGCGCTCGCCCCGAGTTCCGTCGTTGCGACCACCGAAGTCCAAGCAGTCAGCGCCAGCACTGCCGTCGCCTCCGTGAAGCACGAACTCGAACTCGACTCCGACCCAGACTCACGCCACCGAGGTCTCACCCGTATCGGTGCCGGAACGCACCGTTCGCTTGCGCAGACATCGCTCCGTCGCAACACCGTCGCTCTTGCAGCCGCTGGTGACGCCGTTCCTGTTGCTGGCGGTGGGGGTGTTGCTGTCCGTAGCGCCACGGCCCGTGCGCTCCAGTACGGAGGCGCGGCGTCAGTGGCACCGAGCAGCGAGGTTGACGAGGTCGCGGACTTGAAGAAGGCGATGGAGCTCGAGCTCTCGGCTATCGAGAACGAGCTGGAGACCGCGAAGGATGCGGGCAGTCT
>JAASGM010000766.1:0-13513 GCA_023334215.1 Globisporangium cystogenes | reverse complement strand
AATGATCGGATGTGCTTCCAAGCAGCGCACAAGACTGCAGTTACTGTTCGTCGAGATCGACTCCATGCGCCAGTTTGTCGAGGCTACAACAGGTGATGAAGAGCTCGCAGTAGCGGATGGCGACACTACGGCATCAAGACACTCACTCACTCATTCGCTCTCGTTTTTTCGCTCGCTCACTCACTCACAGTCGTTCGCGCGCGACCCTCCTCCGCCTCCGTCACCGCCACACCTGCATACGCTCGGTACGTTCGTCCACACAAGTGTGCCTCGGTCTAGCAGTCGGTCCGACTTCAGGAGATCGTGCTGTTTCTTCTCGACACTCCTGACGGCGCGGCGCCTTCGTGTGAGCTGCAACTTTGGTCTAAACCCACGGATAGCTACGTCCACGAGAGGCAGCTGTTCGACTTCGAGCTGAGAGCAACGCACTGCATCACTTGCCCGCAAAGCCGCACGAGTACTTGCGGACAATGCGCAGAAGTGGATCCGTGATGTCGAAATAGCTGGATCCCAGTGTTCGGAGTGCCTCACGTGTGCATGTCACTCGTGTCCGGTTTGCACCAAAAGCAGCAGCATGTGGCACATGTGGCGCCACTGCGATGCAGCACACGAAGCACCTCAAATAGGCGGATGACACTTCAGCTCGCCTTCACTCACCCTTGCGTCCGCGGCGTTGCACCTGGGACGCATGGCGCCGCCAGAGATCAGCTCTTGCGCCATCGCGCAGGGGTTCTTTTCTTCGACTCGCTCGTCCTGATCACCGGCGGCGACGCGTTCTCCGTTTCGGACCCTCGAGCCAACGATGGCGCGCTCGGTGCATTTCAAGACCCACGCGCTCTCCCACACTCGACCTCGACACGCGCTCCGTGATGGCACCACTCCAGCCTCCAGCGGCGGCGCGGCGATCAAGTGGCGTCTCCTTGCACTCCCAGGGAGTGCGGCGGAGGTCGTCACAGATCGTGCCCCCACCGAACGCCTTCGTCGAGATCCGCGTTGACGACGATGACGAGGACTCGGACGAGTACGACGAAGACGCGTCGCCTCCGAAAGTCACCGACTCGCTGATCCCGCGTCGCTTGTCGTCGACTTCGTCCGCGCCGACCGCTTTCCAAGGCAGGCGGATCAGCAACGGCACGTTCAACGGCCTCCCGTCCATCGGCGAGAAGAGAGACGCCGCGCTACCGCTCACCGGCAGCTACCTGCTCTACACCTCGGTGCTCATCACGGTGCTTCTCGGTCTGCAGCTCGGATGGGAGATCTCGCAGCTCAACCTTCGCGCGTTCCACAACTCCAAGGACTGCGCGCAGACACCCGTGAAGCCAGGCAGGTGCATCGTCTTCCCGGGCCACTCGGACATCGAGTGGGTCACCGCCGTCATGTGCTGGGTGCTCGGCGCCGCGTTCGGCTCGCTGTTCGCCAACATCCCCGCGGAGAAGTACGGGCGGCGCTTCGTCGTCGTCGCGAACGCCGTCGTGATGATCCTCGGCGGAGCGCTACAGACGTTCGCGCCGAACATCGCGATCTTTGCGCTCGGGCGGTTCTTCTCGGGGATCGCGTCCGGCTCCGGGTCCACCATCACGTCGCTCTTCCTCGCCGAGATCGGCCCGCCGCACCAGCGCGCGGGCTTCGTCATCGCCTTCCAGTGCACCGGGTCCGTCGGGCTCGTCGCGAGCACGGCTGTCCACTTCGCAGTGACGGGGTCTCCGACGTCCTGGCGCTGGGTCATGGCGTTCCCGATCGCGCTGGGTCTGGTCCAGCTCCTGCTGTCGCCGCTCTTCCTCGTCGAGAGCCCCAAGTGGCTGCTGCACCAGAACCGCAGCAAAGACGCCGCGAGCGCCTTCCACGCGCTCTACAGGCTCGGAAGCTTCCAGGAGCTCGAGCGTGTCGTCAAGACCGAGAAGGAGAAGAACTACCGCCGCGAACTCGCCGCCGCCGCGAACGCCAGCGCGTCCGTGAAGGTGTCGTTCTGGAAGGACGCGTTCTCGTCGCGATGCAAGCGGCAGTTCCTCATCTCGTGCATCCTGTGCACGGCGCGGCAGCTCGGCGGCGTCTCGGCGGTCTTCTACTACTCGTCCGGGATCTTCGCGGGCGCTGGCATCGAGGACTCGCGCGTCGGCAACCTCATCCTCGGCACGGTGAACTTGCTCTCGGTGTTTGTCATCTGCGTCTGCTCGAAGAAGCTCGCGCGGCGCAAGGTGCTGCTCGGCGGTGTCGCTGGGATGATCGTCTGCTCGATCGGCATGACCGTGACTCTCGTCTTCAAGCTCAAGGCCTCGATCGCCTTCACCGCGCTCTACGTGACCTGCAACTCGCTCAGCCTCAGCCCGCTCCCATTCCTCGTGACCGCCGAGGTGTTGCCCGAAGACATCAAGGCGCGCGGCATCAGCATCACGACGTTCATCAACTGGGTCGGCAACTTGCTCGTCGGCATCACCTTCCCGGTGCTCGTGCACTACCTGGGGAGCTACACCTTCATCCCGTTCACGTGCTTCCTCGTCGTCTTTTGGATCTGCATCTACGTCATGCTGCCAGAGACGAAGGACAAGACGAACGAGCAGATCCAGCAGGAGTTCGCGGACCGAGCGGGCTTCTTCGCGTCGTTCAAGAAGTTCAAGAAGATCCAGGAAGAGGACGAAGGCGACGACGAAGAAGCGCCGAAGCCTGCGCCAGCAGAAGACGCCACACGCAGCGCCGTCTCAGTCTCCCAGCAGCCACACCCGCCCCGAGGTCCAAGACGTACCAGCGTCGAGTTCGTCATGCCCGCGGCTCCGGCTGTCTCGACGATATCGCGGACGGCGTAACCTGCTTCGCCCTCCTGCACTTAGTTCCCACACACACACGCACACTGCACTACAGTGCACTGTACCCTCATCACCATCAAACACTGCATCTTCTTCATCCAAACTCGAGGAGAGTGTTGCCAACCTCGTTCGTGCTGTTTGTGTTATGCGGGGTGGTGCGAGGGCTCGACGGGCGCCGTGTAGCCGCTCAAGCTACCCGACCGGAACGCACGCAGCTCCACTGCATCGAAACCTGCTCGAACAGCCAGCAACAGTGTTGTATGAGCAGGTATCCACATCGACAACCCACCACTGGAAGGCCGCATCGTACCAAGTCGGCGCAGCTCCGAGTCGATCGAATCCGCCCGAGCTGCAGCCACGTCCAGTGCGCTCCCGTCGAGCTCTGATGCAAAAGAGTTCGTCAATGCCAGACACCAACTCGTGGGCCACGAACGCCGTCGCGGTCGCCCTCACCGACGGCCGCCCGATTCCCGGCCAAGAACCGCACGCGCATGTTGTGCTCCGGTCGGAGCTCAGCCACGCGCCGCACGAACGCTTCCGCCTCCTCGACGCGCTTCAGGTGGCCCTGGAAATGCAGAACGACGACAGAGTTGAGTCGCTTGCACTCACACACGACGCGTTCGTCGGCACGACTTCTACTGCTCACAGACAGCGATGCCCACGCACCTCGACTGCCTCGACGCCGAACGCGAGCCGAGACCGCAGACACGGCGACGCCGCGTAGTTCCAGTTGGACAGCCCCATGTACTTTGCGACCTGCAGCACGCTCGACGCGCACGCTGGCATCACGAGGCGCTGGCGTCCATCCTTGCAGGCAGAGCTGCCTCGAACCTCTCGGACTTCGCGCTTCGTGAGGAGGCCCAGCGGGCTGAAGACGTCGAACTCGGCGGCCGCAACGAGTCCTACGCACCGCACGAATGGATCTCGAGTGAGGGCGGCGGCGTGTCAGCATCAGGCTGGCTGCGAGACCCACCCAAGCGCGTCGGGTCGAGCTGGTCGTCGGCGTTTGTGCCGTTGTAGATGATCGGCTTGTGGGCGCCTGCGCGCGTCGCTTTCTCGCTGAGTGCGCCTCGCACTGTGAGTCTGGTCGACCGCTAGTAGCAGCAGCAACAACAGCAGCAATAGCAGTAGCAACAAGAGCGTACGCTGCGAACGTCGCGACACGGCCGATGGTCTCGTAGAGCGTCGTCTTGCAGTGGTAGCAGCTGCTCTCGCGCGTCACGACAGCCGACCATAAGTCTGCATACAGAAAGAGAGAGAGAGACGCCCACACTCTAACGCCTCGCACGCCTTCCTTCCCGCACCTCTCGCCCTGGTTGGCCACGTAGCCGGCGTTCGCGCTCTCGAGCGTGTCGCACTCCCAGAGCGGCACCCGGAGCTCCGCCGCGACAGTGCGCGCCTGCGTCAGCTGCGTCTGCGCACCTCATACCTGCGCTAAGTCGAGGCTCGATGGACGCGACCGCGTCGAAGACACAAACGAACCTGCGAGAGCGCGGCCGAGACGCCGAGGCACGCGACGGCGTCCGCCGGGAACACGCGCCGCACGAGCGCGACCGCCAGCGACGAGTCGACGCCGCCGGAGAACGCGACCACGTGCGCGCTCGGGCTTGCGCCAGCCGCCGCCGCGTGCGCCTCGACGCGGCGAAGCAGCGCGTCGACCTTCGCGCGCATGTTGCTGTCACTCAAACGGGGGAGTCTCAAAGAGTGACTTCCATCACCTCAAAAGTGGTGTGTGCCACATATCATGTAATGAGTATTAACGTGGCCGGTGGGTTCAAAACTCCGCCTTCAAGATCATTTGCGACCTGTCGCTCGCTCTCATTCGACAAAGCTCCTGGTCGCACGCAGCAGCAGGAGCTCCTCGCAGCCTCTAAGCAGCAGGTCGTCGAGAGCGTAACATAGTATAAGAGACAGAGAGTGTCAGAGCGAGAGTGATTGTACGTGCGTCAGCGATGGTCGCCACTGCCGCCGCGGGTGCGTCGGCCGGCGGGAAGCGCAAGTGGACGGAGGTGGACTGGGAGGTCGTGATGGCGGCGCAGAGCTTCGTGGCCGTGTACGCGGATCCGCTCCCAGCGGCCGACGACGAGGCGCTGGGAGCAGCGAAGAGCGCAAAGACGGGGAAGGCGGCGGCGCCGAAGAAGAAGAAGCAGCGCGGCCGCAAGAGCAAAGCGGCGGAGGCGGCAGCGCCTCAAGCGCCGGCGACGCGCGCGTCGCCGCGGAACCGCGAGAAGGCGAGCGCTGCGGCTACCAAGAAGACGACGACGACGACGAAGAAGAAGAAGAGCGGAGACGACGACGAGGAAGAGGAGGATGAGGAGGAAGAGGAAGAGGAAACGAGCAAGTCGGCGGCCAAGAAGCCTGCGGAGACGGTGGAGCAAGAGCCCGCGGACGAGTTCTGGGTCGCGCAGCTGCTGGACGACGTGACGGAGGACATGCTCGAGGACGACGACGCGAGCGTGCGCGTCACGTGGCTCAACCGCGTGCCTGGGCTGAAGAAGAAGGACCGGTACGAGTACTCGTTCGACGACACGACGGCGGTGCAGGCGATCCTGTGCCACGTCTACCTCGTCGAGCTGACGGACACGCTGCTCGAGATCACGCCCAAGTCGCTCAAGCGGGTGCGTCTCGCGCTCGTCGTGTCGCCTGCTTAGGGTGCGAACTGACTGCGTTGAGTGTCTCGGCGGCTGCAGGTCGAGCGCAGCATTGAGCGCACGAAGAACGGCGACTTCGCGCCGGTGGACGACGAGGACCTAAACGAGCGTCCGCCGACTTCGCGCGTAAAGGAGCGAGCACGAGGGTCGGCGAAGGAACAAGGCGGCGGAGGCGGTCGCGGACGCAAGTCCGCCGGTGGCGGCGGTGGCGGTGGGGGAGGAGGCGCGAAGAAGCTGAGCAAGCGAGACGAGGCGCTGCTGGTTCCCCCGCTGTACACCACCGTGGATCTCGACAAGTACGAAGACGTCGAGCTCTTTGGGACGCAAGGCTGGACCGACTTCAAGAAGGACGTGTTCTCCGCGGAGAGAGAGGTGCTGCGAGCGGTGCTGACGAAGAACCACAAGCTGCTGAAGAAGCTCACGACCGACAAGGCGGCGCACAAGACCATCAGCACGTTCTCGGCGCCTCGCAGCGCGGACGTGCGCAAGTCGGCGCTGCAGTATGCGATCGATCTCGACGACGTCACTGCCGCCGGCATGCTCCTGAAGACCCGCGAGCTCGACAAGGAGGTCCTGGCGAAAACTCCGAAAGTATCGCTCCCGTCGCACTCGACTGGCAAGCACACTAGTGCGTACAGCGACTACAACCGGCGCGCGATCAACGCGAGTCGGGGCGGCAAAGAGGGCAACAAGGCGCTGGTGGAAGACTCGGATGCGAGCAAGATCACGACGCAGCAAGAGGCAAGTCACCTGTGGGATAACACGTCGACGAGCCTGAAGATGCTGACGCTGCACTACCCGACCGGCGAGTGGACGAGCGACTACAGCATGGTGTACAGCCTCGCACACTCTGCTCGAAAAGGCAACTACAAGTTCGTGGCGAAGGTGGCCGAGACGCTGTCGAAGAACGGCGGGTGGGGGTTCAACGACCTGCACTTCAAAGTGCTCTCAGACTCGGACGAAGAGCTGCCGCCGTTCCGGAGTGCGTCGGCGATGAAGATGGCGTCACAGACGCGTATTCGTCCGATCCACTTGGCGGCGATCAACCCGAACCCAAAGTACTTGGAAGCGGTGTGGGAGAGCACAAGCAGCGACTTTAACGACGCCAAGGACGTGAACGGCTACGAGCCGATCCACTACGCCGCGGCGTGTGAGGGGACTGGTCCGCTCCAGTTCCTCCTGGAGCGGAAGGTGAGCGTCTTCGCGAGGTCCAAGTCGCGTGAGACGCCAATGATCCGAGCGCTTCTCGCCCGCAGAGAGGACAACGCGCTCCTGATGCTCGAGCACCTATCGAAGGAGGACGAGGAGTCAGTGACCAAGCTGGTGACGGAGCGCGGTCCGGGTTCGCGCCAGCCGATCCACTACGCCGCCGAGAACGGGTGCGCGAAAGTGATCACGAAGCTGCTCGAGCACGGCGCAGATCGCAACAGTGCTGCAGCCGACAAGAAGACGCCGCTGTGCTACGCTGCTGAAAACGGTCACTTGGACTGCGTCCAGGCGCTCTTGGATGGCGGCGCGAAGGTGGACGGTGGTGACAAGCTCAAGAAAACTCCGCTGATCTACGCTGTGAAGAACGGACACACTCGCATCGCGGTGTTGCTAATCAACAACGGCGCGAATGTGAACGCGTACGACACGTCGGAGAACAGCGTGGTGCACTACGCCGCAAGCTACGGGTGGAACTCGTGCTTGCAGCTGTTGTCGGACGCCGGCGCGGACTTTTGGGTGCGGAACTCGTGGGGGTTTGTCCCGCTCATCTGCGCGCTACTGAAGCAGCGGCTGAGCTCGTCCGAGTTCATCCTCGAGCATGACGAGCAGCAGCGGTTCTTGGACTTCCGTGATCGCCAGGGGTGCACGATGCTCTTTCTTCAGTGCAAGCACTCGACCGACATCACCCAAATCCAGTACTTGCTCGAGAAAGGGCTGAGTCCAGACATCTGCGACTCGGAGAAGGAGTATCCGTTGCAGCAGCTCATCGCGCGGGCGTCTCGGGCGAAAGAGAGCCACAGCTCGAGCTCGGGAGAGAACGACGCGTTCTTCGAAGAGGCGATCCGTTTGCTGCTCAAGCACGGCGCGCAAGCGCACTACGACATCGAGCGACCGAGCGCTGCTGACGAGAGCCCGAGCCTCCGATTGCAGCCGCTGCAGCTCGCCATGAAAGGATCACTGGACAGTCTTTTCGATCTGCTGCTCGACGAGTTCGGCGCAGAACCGGCTGCTACGGCTTCGGATGGCTCGGACGCGTGGACCGTCGCGGCGTCGCTGGGCAGTCGTGGGGATCGGTACCTGGAGGCGTTGCTGAAGCATCACGCCAAGACGCAGAAGGGCAAGAAGCTCGAGCTCAACGCGCGCGGAGGCGAGAAGTACAAGGACAACTTCTTCCACATCGTGGCGCGCAACAGCGTGAAAGGCGCAGTCTCGCCGGCGCTCGTGCGTCAGTGCGTCGAGCGGTGCGCGCATCCGTCCAAGCTGATGAACGAGAAAGACAACCAGGGTCGCAGTCCGCTGCTCGTGCTTCTCAGCCAAGAGCGCTCGATCCAGTCTCGACCGTCATCTGATGCCGAGTTAAGCGACCTGCTCGAGGAGCTCAAGAAGAGCGACGTGAAGTACACGGAACTGGTGGCGCTGATGGCCGAGCTCACCACGAGTGTCGACGCGTTCGTGCGCTTTGTCGCGAAGAGCGAACTGGCCGGCGCGGTTGAGGAGAAGTCCCAGGTGGTTGAAGCCGAAGCCGCAAACAACGCGCAGCAGGGCGAGGACAGCGAGAAAGGAAGTGGCAGCGACAACGGGAGCGATGACGAGAGCGACGACGACAGCGGGTCCGGGAGCGACGCCGGGAGTGGCGATGCTGACCCGCAGACTGGCGCACCGGCAAAGATTCGCGCTCGCCGAAAGAGCAACACCGAGAGCCCGGATGCGAAGCTCATGGTCAAGTTCGAGACGGCGCTGCACCTCGCTGCGAACCGAAAACTGACGCTGGGAGTGACGGACGTGATGCGCCAGTGGTACGGCGAGAACCTCGTGAGCATCTTGTTCGAGAAGAAGAGTCGGCTGTTCGATGCCGAACTGGTCAACTTCCCCGACTTGACGAACAACAAGACGGCGCTGCAGTATGCTGTCGAAGCGAGCGACCTCGAGAGTGTTCGTATGTTGGTCGTGAACGGCGCGAACGCGAACCTCTCGCCGTTCCGCTGCGAGATGTGCCAGGCCAAGCTTCTCGCTCCCAGCGACGAACAGTGCGTCTCGAAGTGCGGTGCCGAGTTGATCGAGACGGCGCTCTATACTTCTGTGCAGAAGGGCGACCTGGAGATCACGAAGCTGCTGCTGTCCCACGGAGCGAACGTGACGTGTTTCGAGCGCAAGACGCTGAACACTCCGCTGCACAGCGCTCTCGGCGCGAACAACGCTGCCATCACGAAGGAGCTGCTCGCGCACGGCGCAAACCTGAGCAAGCGTAACGCGTCAGGAGCGGCTCCGCTGCACTTTGCCGTGCTCGCGCGGCACTCGATCCCCGAGACGGAGCTCCACCAGGACGAAGTCAAGTACACGGAGTTAGCCGCGAAGGCGTCGGCGAAGAGTCCGACGGCTGGAGGCCAGTCGGCCATCCAAGTGGCGCTCCTGGACAAGCGCGCGGCGCACGCGGTGGTGCTGAAAGACAGTTCGTCGCTCACGCCGATCCACCTCGCAGCGGCGAATCGGGACCTGGCGCTGCTGCGTGATCTCGTCAAGGCGTGCTCGGACAAGGCCGCGGCGACGAACATCAAGAACGATCTCGGCCGCACGCCGCTCCACTACGCGGTGAACAAGGCGACGATGAGCTCGGACGCGTCGTTCGAAGTCGAGCGGTTCCTGTTGCAGAGCGGTGCGGACGTTAACCTGGTCGACGACTTTGGGTTCTCGGCGCTGCATTTCGCGCTCCTGAAGGTGGACATGAGCTGGCAGAAGACGTACGACCAGAACGAGAGCGAGAAGCAGACTACGCAGAGCGATGGAACGCAGCAGAACCTGGAAGCCGAAGACTACGAGAAGAAGAAACGACAGACGTTCCTGGAGGTTCTCGCGAAGATCCCGAGTGGCGAGACGGATCCGGTGGAAACTGTGTCGAACCTCGCAGCTGTGCGTGGCGTGGATGTGACGCTTCAAGACGCGTTGGGGCGATCTCCGCTGCACCTGGCTGCCGCGACTGGCGCGTTTGTGTGCGTGTCGATGCTCGTGTCTGCGTGCTCGAAAGATGCTGACAAGACGCGATTCCTCGCTCTGAAAGACAACGAGTCGTTCACCGCGATTGGCCGGGGCGTGCTGCACTTGCGCCAAACGACGATCATGACGCTGTTGCAGAACAAGGCTGACGTGCGCGGGACGATCTGCATCAAGACTCCCCTGGATGAGCCGGACGCGAATGGAGACAAGCAGGTGAAGGTCCAGCACTTCAGCTACTTTTACCACGCAGTGAAGAACTCGCTCACGGGCATCTGCCACATGCTGCTGACGGCGAAGTTCAGCCATCGCCAAGCGATCGAAGACGCGGTCAAGTGCGGTCAGTTCCAACTCGCGTACAATCTGATGATCGGAACCGAGATCACGAACGATATCACGCTGCTCACGCGACTGAACAAGCACAAGGAAACTCTGCTCCACACGCTGGCGAAAGTGAACAAGCCGTTCGACAAGCTGGCGCGCACGATCGCGTGGACGCTGATCGATGCTGGCGTGAGCCCCGCGCAGCAGAATGACGACGGCAACTCAGCGCTCCATTACGCGGCGAAGATCGGGAACATCCACGTGATGGACTTCCTGCTCCACAACAAGAGCGACGTGAACCTGGCCAACCGGGTCGGGGAGACGCCGCTGCTGTACGCGATGAAGAAAGGGAAGACGCTGAGTCAGACCAAAGTGGTCGAGGTGATGAAGTACTTGATGGGCAAGCCGGGCTTCAATCTCCACGCGAAGGACGCGTCGGGGATGAACATCCTCACTGCGTACGTGGATCGCTTCACCGACATCGTCGACGCTGAAACGAGTCACTACGTTTGGTTGGACCATC
The DNA here is from genome assembly GCA_023334215.1 of Globisporangium cystogenes. NCBI lineage: Eukaryota > Oomycota > Peronosporomycetes > Pythiales > Pythiaceae > Globisporangium > Globisporangium cystogenes. The sequence goes on along the minus strand of JAASGM010000766.1, from coordinate 3,017 downwards.
TGCTCAAGAAGGGCGTGGATCCGAACGGACTCTTCACGAGTTTGGCGCGCACGGATCTGTTCAAGAACAAGGCGCTGGCGGAGTCCAGCAGGACAGTCAAGATGCCTGCTCTCATCCGCGTGCTCTTCTCTGGCTCGCCGTTCGCTCGGTACCACAGTATCGCACTGCTGCTGCGCTACGGCGCAAAGATCGCGAGCGCGGACGAGAACGGGAACTCACTCTTGACGCATTTGGTCGCGAAGAATTTCATTCGGGAGACGAAACTGGTGCTCGGCAAGATCAAGCGGGTGCAGGACCCGACCGTCGAGCGCGAGAAGAAGGTGTTCAAGCCGCTGCACATCGCCGCAGGAGACGTCAAGGCGGCGCTCTCGCTGAAGAACCGCGCCGGACAGACAGCGTTGCACTTCGCCGTGAAGCCGTTCGTGTTCGAGTCGTTCGAGAACGCTGATCTCGTGAAGATGCTGATCGACGCCGGCGCGAGCTTGCAAGCAAAGGATGCCGACGGAAAGTCGGTGTTGGTCTACACTCGTGGCCAGTCGTCACGGTTCCTCTTCCGCTTCTTCAAGAAGGAGTTCCCGAGCATGGTGCCGAAGACGGAGGAGGCGTTCTTCGGCAACGCCGCAGAGGACGAGTACATGTTTGAGAGCACGCCCGACTTCTCCACTGACGCGCGTGAGTACCTGCTGGAATGCGAGCAGAACGGCAAGATCAAGCGCACGCGCATCGAGCCAGAGGTGAACGCGAACTGCGACGTGGGCAAAGAGCGTCGCGTGTACTCGAAGCTCGACGATGCCGGCGAACTTGTGAAGGGCGAAGAATTCAACGCGCTGCTGACGAAGGTGGATGTGAAGAACGGTCGGTTCGGGCTCAACGTGTTCTACCGCCTGCAGCTCGTGCAAGACGAGATCCAGGGGCTCTTCATCGTGTTCACGAACTGGGGTCGAATCGGCGAGACGGGCAAGTTCCAGAACACGCCGTTCCACTCTGCTGCGGACGCGATCTCCGAGTTCAAGAAGATCTTCCGCTCCAAGACCGGGAACCACTGGGACGACCGCGGCTCGTTCGCCAAGCAGAGCAAGAAGTACAACCTCGTCCAGCGTGTGGACACGCACACGACGGTGGACAAAGCGGTGACTGCGTCGTTCGCGGAGATCGCAAAGGACGTGTCGTTCCCAGCGTTCACGGACAGCGAGAGCTTCCCTCCGAGCGTGGTGAGGCTGCTCGGCGCCATCACGGACATCCACAACCTGGAGCTCGCCGCGACCGAGGGCTGCAACTTCAACGACAGCCTGCCGCTGGCGAAGGAGGAAGAGCTGCAGTCCGCGGTGGAGAAACTGGTGGAGATCCGCGGCATCATCGAGGAGCGCGACGAAGTGAACAAGGAGATGAACCAAGCGGGCGGGAACATGACCGACGAGAGCACGGCCAAGCTGTCGGAGCTGTCGGACAAGTACAACGAGCTGACGGAGACGATCAGCGAGATCAGCAGCCGGTACTACGAAGTGATGCCGTGCAACGAGGACGCGTTCGGTTCGTCGATCAAGGCGTTCGACACCGTCGCGAGCGTGAACACGGAGATCACTCGCCTGCGGCTGCTGATGGACATCATGGCGTCGTATAAGATGCTCTTGGGGGCGAAGCGGCTGCAGACCGAGGTGCATCCGCTCGAGTACTGCTACAACGCGATGCAGGTGCAGCTGAAACCGATGGCGCCGGAAGACCCGGAGACCGAGCTGCTCACGAAGTACTTCTTCAACGGCCTTCGACCGCACGCCAAGTCGTCCTACCGTATCGCGAACGTCTTCCACGTGAACCGGCAAGGCGAGAAGGCGCGCTTCGCGGAGTTCCAGCGCGCGCACCCGACGTTCTCGTCGAGACACTCGCAGCTACTGTGGCACGGAACGCGCCGCACGAACCTCATGGGCATCCTCTCGCAGGGGCTGCGCATCGCGCCACCAGAAGCGCCGCACCACGGATACATGTACGGCAAGGGCTTGTACTTCGCGGACGTGACGGCGAAGAGCGTCGACTACTGCGGCTCGCCCTACCGCCTCAAGACCTCGAGCGTCGACAAGAGCGGCAAGAGCGTCGAGACGGAGCGAAACGTGTTCTACATGCTGCTGTGCGAGGTGTCGACGGGCCAAGCGACCGAGGCGGCAGGCGCGACGTTCTACGGGACGATCCCCGACGGCATCGAGAGCGTGAAGGCGCTGTCCAAGTTCGTTCCGGACCCCGAGGGCTCGGTCGTGTCGCCCGAGAGCGGCGCGAAGCTGCACCTCGGGCGAGTGAGCGCCGTCGGGTCGCGAGTGCCGATGAGCCTCGTGTGGGCCAAGACCGAGTACAACCGCGAGCCGAACACGTGGTACGACCGCCAGACGTCGTTCTCCAAGGACACGCAGCAGGTGCTCAACACGGCGATCGACAAGCTGAGCGTGGGCGAGAGCGTGACTCTCGAGGAGGAGAGCAAGAAGCACTTTGTGTACACGTCGTGGTCGGCGACCGAGAAGAAGGTGGCGATCGAGCTGGTGAGCAAGGACGCGGCGGGCAGCAGCGCCGACGACGGTGGCGACGACGGCGACGACGTCGGGACGTACTGCGACGCGACGGTGAAGGTGACGTTCAGCGAGGCCGACTCGGAGCCGTACCACTACGTCGCCAAGCGCTACCGCAACTACCTGCGCGCGTTCCCGATGGAGCGCGGGTTCACGGTGCAGCACGCCAACATCGCCGACTACAGCGAGTTCATCGTGTACAACGAGGCGCAGGCGCGCATCCGGTACCTCCTCGAGATCGAACAAGTGTAACGAGAAGGCCTGAGTGCTCTGAGAGAGAGAGACACGGCGGGATCTGCATACACGTCACTGACCAAAGTCCCCTTTGGCTCAGATCTTCCCCTTGCCGACGCCGAACTGGTCCTTCGCCGCCCGCAGCGCCCCCATGACGGCCGCCAGGTCGGCGCTCGCGCTGCCCACCGCGAACTGCTGCACCGCCGGCTCGCGCACGCGCATGAACGGGTT
>JAASGM010000765.1:0-13520 GCA_023334215.1 Globisporangium cystogenes | reverse complement strand
ATGGGCGACCCGCTCCTGCTCGCGCTGCGCTGCCTCACCGCGTGCTCGTCCACCATGATGATCCTGAGCCCCTCGCGCGCGGTCTGGCGCATCCACAAGAGCCACGACACGGGCTTCACGTCGATCATCTCGCTCGTGATGTCGCTCGCGAACTGCCACATGTGGTGCGTTCGACCTGGTGCTCTGCGCGCGCTCTCGCGCCACCCCACACCGAACAGCGCCGAACTGATACTCTTCTGGCGCTCGATCGCTCCACAGGGTGCTCTACGGCTCGCTCATCGGCAACATCTTCCCGGTGGTCGTGACATTCGCCGCCGGAGATCTCGTCTCGCTCGTCTACATCGCGGTCTTCTACCGCTGGACGAAGGAACGCGCGCGCACCAAGAAAGTCATCGGCATCGTCACTGCGTTCCTGGTGAGTGTGACCGCGTACGCGGTGCTTGGCAGTGCTGGTGCGACGCACCAGTCCCGAGACGCGGTGGCGAGCGTCGTCGGGTACACTGCGATCTGCGTGAGTATCACGTTGTACGGCTCGCCACTCGAGCGCGTGGTGCAGGTGCTCAAGCACAAGTCGGCGGTCTTCATCCCGATCGATATGGTCGTCGCTGGCACAACCAACAACGCGCTCTGGATAACCTACACTGCGCTGGACAGCTACTGGCTCATGTTCGCGCCGAACATCGTCAGCATCTCGCTCGGAGTCACGTCGCTCGTGCTCTACGTCGTCTTCCACCCGACGCGCTGCCCGTACCCGAGAGAAACCAAGGAAGAGAGTGTCCACGACGGCGCCGCGATCGAGGTCGTGGTCTCGCCGAAGGGCGGGGCTGTAAGCGGTTGTGACACCAGCAAACTCCGCCTCGAGAGTCCATCGTTCAAGGCGCTGCATTCGCCGCTCGCGCCTCCACGCGCGTAGACCCGGCGAGGAGTTCGATCGTGGTGCTTTCACGGCCTCGTAATACACTGCCGAGCGCTCGTCCTTGCGAGCGTCACGTGCACGAGATGGTTGCTGCTTTTGGCTCAGTGTCTTGTCTCCAGGTAGCGCTACACGGGTTGGTGTCTCTTGTCAGGAGTGTCATGGAAGTCTGGTGTGGTTGTCGGCTCTGTATGAGCGATGACGTCGATCCGACGCGATAGTACATTCCAGTTACGACGACCAGGGTCGTCACAACAGAGACCGAAGCAAGCTGACTGGCTGGCGCAAGTTGACCACTCCGCCCCGCACTACCACTTGGACCGTACGGCGCAATCTTACTTTCACTATGCTTGTGTAATGTCTGTTGTGACGACCTGGTCGTCGAAACAGAGTGTGTACAGGACCTGGCATCAGCAGCCACCTTCAACTCCCGAGTTGAGAGTCCCGACCACCGATCACCAACCGGCCGGCCGACCGAGCCTGGCCGCAGCCCTTGCTATCCACGCAATACACGCACCTGTTCACTGTCAGTTCGCGACTGCGACGCACTCGCGCGTTGCTTCATTCTCGAATCCGCGGCATCTCTGCAACTACTCGATCAGCCTCCAACTCCTACGCCTCGGCACCGCGCGCGCAGACACACACACAAACGCAAGTCAGACCATGACTAATATCATCCTCGAGATCGCCAAGGTCGGGTCCTCGGCCGGCTCCATGTTCATGTGTCTGAGCCCCACGCCGTCGATGCTCAAGATCCATCGCCACAAGTCCTGCGGCGAGGTCGTCGTGCTCCCCCTGCTCTCGCTCTGGGGCAACTGCCACCTCTGGTACGAACGCAAGACATCGTCCCCCTGGTCGAAAGGATGTTCGTCTGATACAAGAAACTCACACACACTCTCGCTCCTGTCGGTTGGGTCTCCTTCTAGGATGCTATACGGCTATCTCAGCGAGAACTTCTTCCCAGTCTTCCTGACGTTCGCGGCTGGAGAGGTGCTGGCGATCGCGTACCTGATCATCTACTACCGCTACTCGACCGAGCGCGCGGAGGTTCGTCGTCTCGGCGGGTGGGTCTTCCTCGGGCTCCTCCTCGTGACCTTCTACACGCTCTCGGGCGACTACATGCTCGGCATCACGAACCAGTCCAAGCAGTCCGCGAAACTCGTCGTCGGTTACATCGCTGTCACGGTCTGCATGCTGCTCTTCGCGTCGCCGCTCGCAACGCTGCGGCGCGTGATCCAGACCAAGTCTGCGGCGTCGATTCCGATCCACATGTGTCTCGTGGGCTTCGTCAGCAACAGCCTCTGGGTCACCTACGGCGGCATGATCAACGACATGTTCATGTGTCTCTCAAACGTCGTCTGCGTCGCGTTCGGCTTCGTCCAGATCATCGTGTACTTCATGTACCGCCCCAGCAAGGTTACGCGCCAAGAGAACAAGGAGCTCCTCGAGGTCATCGTGGCCTCGCCCCACAGCAACACGTCAACCGAGGAGGTCGACACAGGATCCGGGACGAGCGACAGCGACGATCCGCCCAGCAACTCGGCCGCGGGCTACCACGTCATGCAGTCCCCGCGGGGAGTCCACGCTAACGCATAGCAACTGTGAAAGCAAAGCCAGTCAGTCAATCAGTCTCCACACCTTGTTGAACACGTTGCCGTCGTGACAGTCAAGTCGACTTGAGTGAGTGAAGTATGCAACGCGAGTCTATTATGTTGGATCTAAGCCTTCTGCAGCGACGTGAGAGGCGAGCGCAGTGCTTCAAACGCTGGGCTGTCGAGGTGGTGCATGCTCCCGTGAGCTGCTGCATCTCTCGGCGAAAGCACGATCGTGATGGTTTCGTCGTTGCCGACTCGCTCCTCTTTCGGCAGCGGACAGCGCGCTGGGTGGTAGACGAAGTAGACTGTGAGCTGCATGATTCCGAGCCCGAGGTTGATCGAGTCGGGCACGAGCATGTACATGTTGTGGTCCAGCGCGGTGTAGACAACCCACATCACGTTGTTGATCGAGCCCGCGATGACCATGTCGATCGGGATGAAGACCGCCGACTTGAGCTTGAGCACTTGGACGATCTTCTCGAACGGCGCCGTGTACAGGAGGACGTTCACGCACATAGCGATGTAGCCCACGACGCTGATCACCTCTTTGCGAGACTGCTTCGTCACACCCGTGACTCCGAGCACCGTGTATACGGTCATCACGGACAGGAACGCGAGAACGAAGACGGTCACCTTGACCACGTACGCGCGCTCGGTCGTGAAACGGTAGTAGATCGCGATGTAGACGTATGAGATGAGAATGCCGGATCCGAACACCACGACGATCGGGAAGATGTTGCCGAGTAGGTAACCGTAGAGAGTCCTGTGCAGGACATCCACCACCGCATGTCGTTAGTTCTCATAACGCGCTCGCGCCACACACAGACACAACCTTGTCGGTGTTAGCGACGCACCACATGTGAGAGTTCGCAAGCGTCATGACGAGCGAGATGATGGAGGTGTACCCCGTTTCCTTGGTCTTGCAGATGCGGAAGATCGCGCGCGACGGACTGAGGATCATCACGAACGACGTGCACGCGGTTAAGAAGCGCAGCGCGAGGATGAGAGCGTCGCTCATGGCGATTCGGTAGGTCGAGCGCAGGTTGAAGAATGACTGAGCGACTGGAGTGGGAGTCGTCCTTGGACACTAGCTTGAGGCGGCAGGCAAGCAACTTGCCTCCACGTGCAAACAGCTCTTCAACTGCTCTCCAATCAGTGTCATCGCCTTTGATCGGTGTCAAGTCCAACTCTGTGATCTAATCACCGAGTTTTGAGGATGGATGCTCAACCAACACACAAACGTCAAGTGAAGTCGAGATGTAGCCATATTTCGCCAGTCGGATGATCCGGATTGCTTGGATGAGGGAGGAGCAACTTCCTGTGCATGAACGAGTGGCTGGATGGCTATCTGCACTAAAGAAATCGAGTGTGCGACTCGAATCAAGTGGATCTCGGCTAGCTCCAGTCTAGTCTTCAGATATCTGCCATGAGCGAACCGCGAGGTGGGGGCCACAGGAGCAGACCGGGCACAAGCACCTCCGGAGCTTCCAAAGATGAACGTCACATTCGTGCTCAGGCTCGAGAGAGTGGTGCCATGGTGTCACGGCTGCACGGAATGGGGACCTCATGTGACGAGCTACACAAGAGTGCGATGCTGTCCTCTCCCTCGGTGAGCAAGTTACTGATCAACGAGGTGTTTAGACAGTTTGAGAGATTAGAACTGCTACTCTGCGGGTGGACAGCAAGGCAAGGCACCCTTGACATCAAAGACAGCTGGATCCCCATCTAAACAACCGATTAGAGGAGCGTCGCATGCGCAACGTCGACGTGCGGAGGACAGCTCGGCGCTATTCAAGCACCTCGTCGCCATGTACGTCGATGTGCCCTCCTCGAGTTCGCATTCCTCTTTTCGTGACCTTCAAGTACAATTGCCTCAAGCAACACGATGACGGGAACCGTAGTCAACGTCCTCAAGGTGATGACAACCGTCTCCTCGATCTCAATGTGCCTCAGCCCCACACCGAGCATCGTCGGGATTTACAAGAAGCGCGCGGTTGGCGAGGTGTCGATCCTGCCGCTCGTGTCACTGTTTGCGAGTTGCCATGTCTGGTACGTCTCTCTTCAAACCAAGCAAGCACTCATACTCGAGTGCGTACTTACTCATGATGCCATGCAGGATGATCTATGGACTGTTCACGACCAACTACTTCCCTTTGGTCGTGACGTACGGCACTGGCGAACTCCTGGCGATCGTTTACGTCGGCATCTACTTCGCGTTCACCCGCGAGCGGACGTACGCGCTCAAAGCGATTGGTACGGCGGTGCTCTTCGCGGGAGTCGTCTCTGCCTACGCGCTGCTGGGCTGGCAAGGCGTGCTGGGACAGTCTGTTGATGCCGTTGGCGAAGTCATCGGTGTTATCGGCGTCGGCATCGTCATCGTGCTCTACTCCTCCCCGTTCGAGACCCTGATGCACGTGTTGCGCACCAAGAACGCGCACTCGATGCCGATTCTCATGATCTCCGTCGGCACAGCCAGCAATGCGCTTTGGACGCTCTACGCGTTCCTAGACAACGAGACCATCGTCGCGATCACCAACGTGATCTGCCTCGCGTTCGGTGTTGTGCAGGTCGCGCTCTACACGGTCTACCGCCCTCGGCAAAACAAGCTGGAACTACCCGACTCGCTAGAGATCCTGACCCCAACGTTCGAGTAAGTAAACACCGACTGATAGAGCTACAGTAGTTGTAGATGGTGTTGAGAACCCACCGGTAACAACGTGCCACATCAGTAGACTTGCACACAGCGACTTCAACTTCACCGAAGTGATCTCGTTGCCTTTCGATACACGTCGAAGCTGCAGGTGCCCAACACTCAGCAAACACAACTGCGGAGGAACTCGAAGTTCACGGAGTTTGCCGTTCTCCACGCCATACCACCGAAACGACCGCGATGAGCGAAGCGCTCATGAGCGTGCATGCTCTCACGATTGAGATGCGTGCAAGGGAGCTGTCGGTCTTGGTATCAATCAATCTGTCGTGTGTTTGGACGATACTGTATCTCCACCACCTCCAACATTACGTGTACAGACTGTACCACCTGGTGCAGAGTCGCAGGATTGCACAGCCGATCAACACAAGGAGGCTGTTGTGCATTGTGTGCTAATGTTTGTGTGCTGTCATGCTCCTCGGTCAGTCACCAGTGCCTATGCTTTGTCCGATCATCACCCCTCCAGAGCATCGATCTGGCCACACAAAGCTAGCGCGAGCACTGCTGTCGTCGACGTTGGCGCGACGCTCTGCGCTTGATCTCACACGAAGAACGAAGAGATACAGTACCTCGAGACCAACGAATTGGTGGCCATGCGCACATCCTCAAGCACAGGTGTGACACCGGTGCTTGAGGGCTTGGATATCCAAGCATTCGCGAAAACACGGGGAGGGGCGAAGCTGGCGAGGTGCACCGAAAGCTATGGGCGGAGCGGCCGTCGTAGCTCTGCAGCTGGTCGCGGCGCTCTCGTCGGTCTGCGTGTGTCTGAGCCCGGCGCCAGGCATCTACCGCGTCTACAAGTCTCGCTCAGTCGGCGATATGAGCGTTCTTCCTCTCGTGTCGCTCGGGTTGTCGTGCCACGCCTGGATGCTCTACGGCCTGCTCATCGGCAACCTCTTCCCGTTCTTCACCACGTACGTCGTCGGCGATATCGCAGCGGGCATATTCATCGCGTTCTACTACGCTGCAGCAAGCTCGAAGCGGAGGGTGGCCCGTGCCACTGGCGTCGCTGGCGCATTCGCAGCACTGCTCACGCTGTACGTAGTTCTGGCAGAGCTCGGCTGCACGAACCAGTCGACTCACGAGACGAGCAAGATCGTGGGCTTCATCAGCACTGGCGTCAGCGTCGTGCTGTATGCGTCGCCGTTCGCCGTGGTGGTACGGACGCGAAGCGCGGCGTCGATGCCGATCCTCATGTGTGTCCTCGGCGTGATCTGCAACAGCCTCTGGGCCGCCTACGGCATCATCGAAGGCGATATCTTCATCACTGCGGTGAACGTGATCTGCGTCTCGCTTGGCGCAGCACAAGTCGCGTACTACTTCGTGTGTCGCGCGCGCACGCGCTCGGTCAAGTCAGAGGCGAAGTCAACCGTGACGCCGACGTCTTCGACAGATCTATTGACGCCGACTGAAGACATCAACGTAGCCATGAGCGGCCGGGACGAGTTCGTCATCGTAATCAGCCCCGCGTCGAGTATCTTGTAGCACAGATTTGCGTACTGGTCGTCGCACCAGACAAGCAGCGAGAGCTGCTACAACCCAGTAACTTATGACACGATATCTCTGTCGTTCGCGGAGTGTCACCACGTCTCGGAGAGCGCTCTTCGAGCAGCGAGCGCCGGCACCACTCACCACCAGTGTGCTCAAGGTGTACACGAATTTCTTGGCTCACATCAGACGTATGCGGCGAACCAACAGTGTTGAACCTCGCGACCTCAAACTTGCAGTCGGCACGCTCGGGTCCATCACGAGCGGCGGAGCCATCCTGGGCCGTTTTCCCCGGCTGTTGGCGACACGGACGGTCGATCGAGACTATCAGGCGCATGTTCCAGTCCAACTCGCACCACAGGACACGAGAGCGGGACACCATCACCAACACCAACACCGACACCCACACCGACACCGACATAACCACGCACTCTGTCGGCAGTTGAGAACACAATGCTAATCCGTTAATCGAGCGGTCTTATCATCACCGTCTCGGAGAGCGCTGCTTGACGTGACCTCCGTGTTTGATTCGCCCATAGCACGCGGCAAGAGTAGTTAGTGCTCTGGCCACACGCGTTCGCCTGCGAACTGCCTGGCGAAGCTGTACTTCAATTCGTTTCTGAAGTTGATGCTAATCAGCGAGTTTAGACGACCTCGTCCCATTTAGCAGCAGGCGTATGCTCCAAGACGTCACTTCCAGGTTCCACCTGCAAACGAACATTGTCCGCGCAAGGGTTTTCGAACACTTCGCGTCCGCGACGATCAACATCTTCCTCCTCTTCATCTACCAGCCCCGCCATCCTGGACGAGTTCCGACGAGCCGAGCTTCCTCGTGGACTTGCAACTATGGACCAGGAAGGACTTGCGGCAATGTCTGCGATCTGACAACAGGACGAAATGCTCCGTCTACGGTCCTGCTGACACCTCTGACAGCATGCGCCTCCACCACCCCGGCCTTCGTCAGCTCCTGGTCTTCGTCCAAACTGAACCGAGTCTGGGTCTTCATGCCAACTCGCCGACTCGCCACGAAGCGCACTACATGTCGCCAAACCCCAGGTCGGAGGCGCGGATGCACCACTCACCAACAGCTTTGCATGTACGCCTCACCTGCTCGCCGCGACCTCAGTCGCTTTGGAGCCAACCAACATGCCGTTCATTGCCCGATTTGCAGCCGCGCCGAGCAGTCCGCTCCGCTCCCAAGCCAGCACTCCCGTGACGCATACCAGTCACACAAGCCATGCCGAACTTCGCGCTTCTCGCGCTCCAGTCGCTCGCGTCAGCCTCCTCCATCTTCCAGTGCCTCAGTCCTCTCCCATCGATCTTCCAAGCGCACAAGACGCAGGACACCGGCGAGCTCTCCCTGCTTCCGCTCGTGTCGCTTCTCGGAGTCTGCCACATCTGGTACGAACGGATCGCTCGTCACTCCGTTGTGGTTGTCGGGAGTATGCTCACTGACAAACCTCTCGTTTGTGTGGACACCTTCGCAGGATGATGTACGGCTATCTCAGCGACAACATCTTCCCGCTCTGCGCCACGTACCTCTTCGGCGACGCCGTCAGCGTGCTCTACATCATCGCATACTACCGATACTGTTCTGACAAGACACACACGCGCAAGATCGTCGCGCTCGCCACCTCCGCGCTCGCCCTCATCACACTTTACGCCGCACTAGGCGCGAGTGGCGTTACCCACCAGTCGACGAGCCAAGTGGCGCAGGTCATGGGCTTCGCGGGCATCGCGATGTCGATCATCCTGTACGCGTCGCCGCTCGAGACGATCCGACGAGTGCTCGCGACCAAGTCGGTGGCCAGCATCCCGATCCTGCTCTGCGTCGTCGGTACGGTCAGCAACGCGCTCTGGACGGTGTACGGCGCCGTTATCGGCGACTTCTTCGTTCTCGTGCCGAACGGGATCTGCCTCGTGCTCGCGTCGATCCAAGTGGCGCTGTACGTGGTCTTCAACCCGAACCGACGGCCCTCCTCTCGCGACGCAGCGGCGGATCTACTCGAAAGCGGGTCCGAGGGACTCTCCAAGCCGACCAGCTCGTCGCCTTCCTCGCGCACGAGTGACGATGACAGCACCAGCACCAGCAGCGCCTTCAAGGAGCTCCGGTCGCCTCGAGGCGACAAGTAGGTACAGTAGACAGAATCGGTCAATCGGCCAATGAGAATCGACAACCGTTATTCATCGATTGCGAGACCGGTCCCCTCGGTGGCGTATGTGTGTGCTCGCTCGCCTCGTCCACTCGACATCACTCGCCGAGCCGCGAGAGACCTACAAGCGGTCGGAGCGGCCGACGCTCGGAGCTTAAAGCGCGATGACCGACGCCGGGCTGCTGGTCGTCAAGGCGCTCGCGTCGCTCTTCTCGCTCGGGATGATCCTGAGCCCGGCGCTGCAGATCCGCCGCGTCTTCGCCGACAAGCGGACGGGCGAGATGGCGATCATGCCGCTCGCCGGACTGCTCTTGAGCTGCCACATGTGGTGCGTCTGTTCTCTCTCTCTCTCTTTCAGTCCAACGACGACTCTGTCGGCGCTAACGACGGCGCGTACTCCATCCACCTCGTCGGCAGGATGGTGTACGGCATCACCACGGGCGACATCTTCCCGCTCTTCGTCACCTACCTCATCGGCGTCGTGGCTAGCGCCGTCTACATCGCCGTCTACTACCGCTACACGACCGAGAAGGCGTACGCGCGGCGCGTGGTGCTCGCAGCCGGCGTGTTCGTAGCCGTCATCTCGACGTACACGATCCTGGGCAAAGCCGGTGTCACCGGTCAGTCCTCGCACGCCGTGGACCAAGTTGTGGGCTACGTGACCGTGTGCGGCAGCATCGCGCTGTACACGTCGCCGTTCGAGACGATCGCGCGCGTGGTGAAGACCAAGTCGGCGGCGTCCATCCCCGTGCTCATGTGCGCGTGCGGCTGCGTGAGCAACTCGCTCTGGATCCTCTATGGGCTGCTGCAGCACGACGCCTTCGTCTGGGGTCTCGGTGTCTTCTGCACCACGTTCGCGCTCATCCAGGTCGTGCTCTACTTCATTTACTACCCCGGGAGCACCCCCGCGCAGCAGCAGCGACATGCTTCCGGCGCAGACGCGGTCGACGATGTCAACAAGCTCGAGCTCGCGATCGCGGTCGAGAGCCCGTGCTTCGCAGCCATCAAGTCGCCGCTCGCGCCGCTCCAGTAGAGAGACGCGCATCGGGAAACAGTAGAGCTGTATGACTGTATGACTACCATCCACGCACTCGCGCTTGATCACGGCGCAGCTCACATCACGAAGTCTGCCTCCAAGCTGCTCTTGCGTAGCGTGACTCTGTTCTCGATCCGCACTCCGACCGCCATGGTTGCGCTCCCGAACACCGACTCGACGAAGCTGGTGAGGCTCGCGAGGCGGTCGTTCGCGATCGCGTCCAAGCTCCGGAACCGGACGAGCTCGCGTCTGGGGAACCGCGGAAGCGCCGCCAGCTCTTGCCGATGTCTGGTCGCGAGCGCGAGGTAGAGCGTCCTTCGATACACAGGAGGGCACCCAACCGAGTCAGTCGACGGCTGTTCGCGACAAGCACTCTCAGTCTTCGGGGACACGTCCGTGGGCACCTTAGGTCGCTGTAGCGCCTTTGGACTTGGATCGATGTGCCGTTCGTGAGAACGAGCTCCACTCTGTACTCGACGCCCTTCCGCCCGGACGCAAGGATCGCGAAGCCCTTGATCGAAGCGCTGCGCAAGTACACGTCTAACCAGACAGCGACCGAGAGCGTCACGAGCCGCAAGCAGCGCATCGGCAGAGCAGAGCAGGCTGCGAAACGCACCTTGTGTCGTTGGCGGCGGCTGCGGTGTTGCTGGGGACTCGAGCACTGGAGTCTGCGGACTCTGTGCCTCGACGCTCTCAGTCGAGACCTCGTGGGGACTTCTCTCGTGGCTGGGGGCGTCGGACGACGCGACGCTGTCAGGCGAAGTCGTCGGCGCAGCCGTAGAGCACTCGCTGTCAGAAGACGGGTGTTCCCCCTCCGTGGATGCGGCCGCTTCCTTCAGACTGGAGGTCTCGTCAGCGCCATCCCCGCACTCGTTCTCTTCAGCTCCCTCACTGATGTTGCCAAGCGCGGCACTCGCTCGGCCCCCGGAGGAAGTCTGCGCACCGTGGTGGGCATTGAACTCGGCTTCTTGGAACGCGTGGAGGCGCGTGACGACCTCGTCCATCGAGAGTCGGTCCTCCGCCTTGAGCGCCGCCATGTCCGCGATCAGCTGCCACTGCTCGTCCGTGAAGACGCCTTCGGGGCGCTTCGGCAGCACGCCCTTCTTCACGTTGCGGCGGATGAAGACGTCGGCGACGCCCGCCCACGGCGGCGCGAGCGCCACGGCCTCGTAGATGCACATCGCGAACGCGTAGACATCCGAGGCGTAGGACTGCGGGCTCGTGCCATGCAGCACCTCGGGGGCCTTCCACGCGTACGCGCCGTCGGGCTTGCGAGCGCTCATGGCGTCGAGCGCGGAGAGCTGGGCGCTCAGCCCGAAGTCCATGAGCTTCGCGACGAAGTCGGACGAGACGAGGATGTTGTTGCACTTGAGGTCGTTGTGCAGGATCTGGAGCTGGTGCAGCGCGCGCAGGCCATTCGCGACGTCGTGTAGCAGCTTCCACGTCCGGTGCCGGTTCTCCGTGTCGAAGAGGAAGTCGAAGAGCGTGCCGTTCGCCGCGTACTCGGACACGAAGTAGGGCTCTGCGCCGAGGTGGTAGGCGCCGAACAGGCGCACGACGTTCGGGACCTGGTTGGCCCGGAACCACGCGTTGGCCTCCTTGACGAACGCGGCGTGGTCGGCCTCGGTCGCGATCTTGACGCGCTTCACGACGACCTCGCAGCCGGCGTGCTTGCCGCGGTGCACGGTGCCGAACGCGCCCCAGGCGAACGGCGTCTCGTCGTACGCGAACACGTACGGCGGCAGGAACCACGTCGAGATCGTCGGCGCCTTGTTCTTGGAGAAGTGCGAGACCTCGGTGAACGCCCGGTTGAGCACCTGGAGCTCCTTCTCCGTGTACTTGGCGTTCACGCGGTTGTACTCGAAGAGGAGAAACCCGAGCGCCTCGGTCTGCGCCTGCGCGTCGCCCCGCAGGTCGCCGATGAGCTTCACGCGGTTCCGGCTGATCCGGTCGAACGCCGCGAGCTGCGCGGCCCGGTCGCGCTCCCAGCGCTCGCGCCACGTCGCGTCCTCCTCGGCGCCGAGGCCGCGGCGCAGGTTGTCGAGGTCGTCGTGGAACTTGAGCGCCTGCGTCCCGACCGCGCGGTTGCACGCGAGGCGGAAGATCGTCTTCTTGCCGTGGAACCGCGCGAGGAAGTCGGCGTAGTCCCTGGCGATCGCCCCGAGCCGCGCGCCGACCGACGCGGCGGACGGCAGCGCCGAGGCTTCCACCTGGTCCATCACGGCCTCGAGGCGGTCGACCACGTGCAGCGCCATGCTCTTCGCCTCGAGCATGGAGGTCGCGAGCGTGCGGGCCTCCTGCGCCGAGGCGAAGAACATGGCGTTCGGGTTCGCCGCCAGGTCGCGGGGTTCGTCGCTCGGTCGCTGCTGCTCGGCGCTCATCGGTGCTTGGTGTCTGGCGTCTGGTGCCTCAGTCGGCGGTCGGCGGGTTGGATCGGCGGCGGCTGCGAGCGAGCGAGCGAGCGGAGGAATGGATCCAGAGCGCGAGTGGGGCGGGCGGGCGGGCGGAGATGCGCTGGGCGGTGGTGGCGCCAATGGGTGCGCTCGGTTCAGTTCGGCGTCTGGACGACCAGGAAGCCGAGGCGTCTGTGCGTATGTGGTGTGTGGAGTGAGCGAGGGCTTCATCGTCGAAGGGCTCTTTATCGTCGTGGAGACCGCGAACTGAATGAGACCATGAGGCCAGGAGACCGGAGTTCGTGGACTCGGAAGCCACGTGCGTACGCTGATTTTGAACCGCAAACTACCTCGTGGGCGTCGGTCGAAGGCGCGCAGCAGCACAGCAACATGCAACACCACAGAACGCAAGCGAGCGAGCGAGAGAGCGAGACGAAGACACACGACCGCTAACACGCAGACAGAGGACGGCGCCGCCGCCACCTCTTGACCCTCTCGATTCAATATTATGGCGCGCAGCGTACTTGGGAGGACGACGCCTGCTGCGGCCACAGAAGCTGCCGCGTTGCGTTGCAGCGAGAGGCTCGCAGCAGAGTTCGTAAAGCTCTCGGGTCCGAGCGGCGAGCTTACCCGCTCTGCGCCACAGGCGACGGAGTGTCCGGCTTCGACGTCACCGGGCACGGCGTCGGCACGTCGGGCTTCGAGGTCACCGGACACGGCGTCGGCACATCGGGCTTCGAGGTCACCGGGCACGGCGTCGGCACATCAGGCTTCGAGGTCACCGGGCACGGCGTCGGCACATCAGGCTTGGCCGTGATCGGACACGGCGTCGGGTTAACAGGAGCCTGCGTCGGATTCACGGGAGCCGGCGTGTCCGGCTTCGACGTGATCGGGCACGGCGTCGTCGGGTTCACGGGAGCCGGAGTGTCCGGTTTCGAGGTGATCGGGCACGGCGTCGTCGGGCTCACAGTGGACGGCGTGTCCGGCTTCGAGGTAATCGGACACGGCGTGTCGGGCTTGGACGTGATCGGGCACGGCGTGTCCGGCTTCGAGGTAATCGGACACGGCGTGTCCGGCTTGGCCGTCACCGGACACGGCGTGTCCGGCTTGGCCGTCACCGGACACGGCGTCGACGAATTGGCGGGCTTGAGGCAGCCCACAGACGGGAACACGCAGCCCCACGTCTGGCCATTCACGATCTCACACACCGCGTCTTCCTTCGCCACGCACGCCTT
>JAASGM010000764.1:0-13525 GCA_023334215.1 Globisporangium cystogenes | reverse complement strand
TTGAGGAGAAGGGTGGACCTGAGCTTCTCCGCCTTGGCGCGAATGGTCGCCCATGTGGCGACAGGCAGCTGCAGCTTCTCGCAGCGGGAGATCCAGCGCACGAGCAGCGTCTCGAGCTCGGCGCAGTGCACGTGGTGAGCGATCTTGAGTTTTGGGCGGGCTCGAGCGGCTTCTGTCGCCACCGGCTTCTTCAGGAGAGCAACGATCGACGGCTGCGACGGATCTCGCGGCAGCTTGAATGCCTCTCCAGCCCACACACACAGTCCTCTCGTCGACAGCGTCGGGTGTGCAGCGGGGTGCACGCACAAGGCATGCTTCTGCTGAGCTGTGAGGCGCACGCGCTTCGGTGGCTTCGGCATCGTGTTTTTGCCGAATGAATTGAGTGGCTCTGGTTCGAGTAAATTGTCTTTGGGACTATTCTTGAGTGATGTGTTTGAACAGGTATTGAATTGGTGTGGTGATCACTAATGAGAATGGTGCCTGTATACTGATAACCATAACGTATTGGTGCGCTTTCTGAATGGCCATTACATTTTGTATAGCAACTTCACAATTACGTAACCAATCGACCCGACTCTCGAACCAGTCGTTTGATCTCCTACTGGCTGCTAGAAGGCGATGGAAAGGAGTGAACATAGAGCTCTCAGTGCGGTCAAACTTCTGGTTACATGACAGCTCACTATCCTCGAGTGACCATTTGTATGTTATTTGTTTCACCTCCCCAGGTCAAGGTCGATCTCGCAGTAATGAACACCCTCCACTCCACGCCTCACAAAACTCGCAAGCCCCTCTCTCTCTGTCGTCCAGCAACAAGCAGATCACATAAGTGTTCTTCATCCCCATCGTCAACACAAACAACGAACCCACTGGCGACCACCGACGTTGGTGTCAGTCTATGCGACTGGAGGACCCCCAAGCGCGGCTTCATGCACCAAATGAGCCACATTCACAGCGAGCTTCAAGACTACCAGGTCGTCGCGGAGAACGCGTTGCGCGGAGGGAATCTGTTCGAGTTCGTCGACAGGAAGAGCGCAAACGTGTTCGATTGAATCGACTGGGTTACCACTCTAAACCTTCCGTTCAAGTTTTGCGAGAGCGCGCCCACACACCCCTACACGAATCTCGGACCGATGTAACATTGGAGTCCAACGTAGTCCACCGTCTCTTCAGCCAGGTGAATTTGTGCTGTCTTCGACCAGGCAGCTAATGAATCCTCTTCAGCTCGAGGGTCTTCGCTTACTCAGGATCAATCGTCGCTTTGGGTCACTGAAGACCGTAGCTCTAGTTGTACATCATCAGTAATGTATGCAACACTAAACCATTACGTTTTGGTCTACATTGGCATTTACCTTCCATTATGTATTGTACATTACAACTCGTTTTTTTAGGAAGTACTGCTGGTACAGCGTTGCTAGAGACTGCACCGATCGCTATGACTGTGCTGACAACTTGGCATGAGGAACCCAAGCCAGGTTTGAAGTTGGCGATGAGCTTCTCAGGTGTCTACGACTGTTTTCTCCGCAGCTGGATCATCTGCGTTTACTTGTCCAACAAGATCGCAGCATCTGATCCAGTAGGAATGGGGGTGAAAGAATTCGTTGACATGTCCGCGAAGTCCGCTGGGATGTCGAGTGCCCAGCTCGCCAGCTCACACTTGGAGATACCCGCCTCCACCATGCGCTCTTTAAGCACGCTGACGTAGGGCGATTTCTGACATATCTCTCTCATCGAGTTGAAGAGCAAACAGTCGCCGTGAACACTCCAGAACGTCCGCGCTGAAGTTGCGGAGAGCCCCGACGTCTGAGGTGCAAGCCGAAAAGAGTATGCGCTGTTACCTCGATATCTTGGCGGCGACAATGGCGTCAAAGCGGTCGAAGTTTGATAGCCGGGCTCAGCTGCGTGATCTCATCCAGCCAGCGTGCGCATTCCTATAGTTTTCTTGGTTGGTATTCACCACGTAGTTGAACGACTTCAACACAGAAGCCGTAGCCCATCCGCCCTCATCTAAGATCCACGACAGGCTGATGTCGGCATCAGCGTTTGCCGTCTGAGCAGCGCGTCGACGGAAGGAGTGAGAAGCCAACCGCAGGTTACGCGTGTGCCTTCACTCTCTCACACTTTTCTCCACCGAAAGGCCATCTGGTGAATATATGCCCGGACATCAGGCGGGAGAGCGGTTGTCGGTGGTCGCGGAAGATCTGACGGCCGGAGAGGAGGTGTCGAACGAGCATCAAGCAGGTCGCGTAGCGTTGGGGCATCCGCCAGCATGTCGCTGTTCTGACGCTGGCCACGCGGAACTTGGTTAAACACAAACCCTCTTGGGCACGACGCCGCAACACACAACGAGTGCGTGGACGAAACATGATGAGCAAGCCGCGTCATCGAACAGGGACGAGCCTTGCAACGAGGCAGTCTTCAAGCGCTTGAAGGCGACAAAAGTGCAACCTCATACTCGTGGTTAGCACACAATCAAAACCACGACAGCGCAGTCAAAGTTGTATGACGCACCAAGGGAGATGTTAACCCTTTCGCGAGCAAACGTGTGAATGTAACACCATAGAGGCCTTTTCCAAAGCAGGGTGGAATATTACCCCCCTCAAAAGGAATAAATTATACACGTTTTTTTGCTGAGCCACACATTCCCAGCGTCTCACTTTACCTGAAGGTCTCAGGTACTTGTCCAGGAGATGATTCTTAGAGAAGTGACTGAAAGCGGTGTTCTTTGCGGGCTGTGCGCCTTTGGCTGTTCGACCTAGCGCAAGTGTCAGCGCATACTTGTCCATTCAATGACAAGTGTGCCGTCCGTTGGGAGTGCTGCGATCTCTGCCCTCACTTCATCAGCAGGCTTCGCCTCCGCGCACAGGAACAACTCAAAAGGGTTCAGCGCCATCGCTCGCGCATTTTGAGCGTTCGCGGGCACCAGCGCGCTCGTGCTCATTGTGAGATGGCCCGCAGCGTGCCTCTGGTGCGACCGGAGAGGATGCGGCGTTTTGCTTGTCCTTTGAAGCCGTTTTCCGCGCTTCTTCATACTGTCATATCCAATATTTTCACATCGGTTCCTATTCTTCTAGCATGAAGTTGAGCTTCTGAAACAGGTCCGATGTTGAACTCGATGCCACTTCCGCTTCCGCTTCACACCATGGCGATGCTGTCAGCCCGAATGCGCTTTTGTTTCGAAAAGCTCGCGCTTGGCGCCACAGCTTCCATTGCCACCCACCCACCCCGAGCTAGCAGACGAATCACGTAGAATCGCGGGCTCCGTTCCACCAAGTCGGTTCGAGAACGTCAGCGCCCCGGATATCGATCGTGCTCTCGTCCTTCACTGGTGGTCGCTGCCGTGCCCTTCTTTTAAGTGCAGGAGCGCTCGCAAGTGACGTCAGGTGCGACGGACCCGCAGAGCGATCCATGAGCGCGTTGGTGTCGTCATTGTGCTGAGAACCTTTGTCGTATTGAGCAAGAGACATCAATCCAGCGTCGTCCACCATGCCGTCACGGTCGATGGAGTCGTCACCGTGGCAGGAGTCGTACTCCGAGTCGTCATCTACGTGGTCGATCGCTAGCACACCGGTCTTGAGGTCGATCAACGCCTTGATGTCCTTGGCAGTACGGACGTGCGGAGAGATGAATGAGTCGCCCGTCGGCTTCCGCGTGTTGTAGAACATCCTGATATGCAGGCACAGGCTCTCCATGTCGCGTTTGTTTTAAGTCTCGGGCTTGGTCGCGTTGTACTTTGCTGCAACTCGATCCCAAGCGCCCTTGCAGAGCGGGGGATCTTCACTAACGATATCCAGGAGGCGCAGAACCTCTACTACCCTGTAGGTGGAGGAACCGTTGTTCCTCGGCATGCCGGCGACGGCGTACGACGATGGCGGGCGACGCTTCAGCGAAGACTTTGGTACTAGGAAGCGAGTTGTAGAGTGAGTTCTGAAAATGCGGGGATGGTGGTTGCACTACCACGATGAGTGAGAGAAAGTCTGTTGCATGTTGAGGGTAACAAACACAAAAGCACCGCGAGGTCAGCCCGTGTGACATCCGTCATAAATCATTCTCGTCCTGGATGTCGCGCTAAACACATTGTCACGTCCACATCGGCATACGAACCAAAGGCTATCTCCATAGTCGACCATCACCTCCTCTCCTTGCTGAACTACTCGGCACGCGATCACCACCACTGTGTGTCTGCATCCGTTCGCGAGCTCGTGGAAGCGATCTGATGGTTGGCACGACTGATTGAAGAACCTCATGAGGCTGCCGAGCCGCTCCGCGTCGATGCACACGCGTGCGCGGGAATTGCCTTGAGGAGCTTGGCGCATCTGCAGAAGGTACCCATTGTTGCGATGCCTTGACAACCAGTCCGCGCTCGTGAGTCGCATCTAGCCCAGGTACTCACCCACCGACTCGTCCTCGTCGATGTCCTCGGTGGCCAAGAGGGTCAGCTCTTGGCGACCGCAGCTTGCTTGGTGTCTCGACACGGTTCCCGCACATTCCGCCAAAGGAGCAGTTTCTTTTGCTGCAGTAGGCACCAAGTCTGGCATTTCTGCACGTCTGGAAGCGGCACGGATCGCAGCCGCCGCAGACTCCGTAGCCTCCAACCCGAGCGAACTTGACACGGCTCGAATTGCAGCGGTCCCGCAAATGTACCACGTGCGACAACCACACACCACGCGCTTTACTCGCAGGCGGGAGCGAAGGGAAGGCGGTGGACCTCTGCTCGATGTCGGGTGCAGCCCTAGCCACCACATGCTTGTGGGTGATGCCAGGACGAGCCCGGGACTTCACGTTCGTCGCTGTTCCAAGTTCTGGCAAAAAGAACGGCCCGCAGCAGCAGACCGTTCCCTTTAGAAAGCGACGTTAGCATTGCGTGCAGCGCATCAGCTTTCGAGAGAGCGAACCTGGCATCGTTGTGTTGTCGTGTTCGAGTGGCTCGCGACTCGGTGTTGGCGGAGGCCCTCGATGCTGTCGAAGAGGCGTTGGAGCGCTGTACGGAGCGCTGCGGTCCCCTTTCGACTTAGTCATGCGCTGTCTGGAGTCGACGTCCTCATCCTCATCCTCGGAATCGGCGATGGCGATGAGCGTGCGGCGGTGCATCTCGAGGGTATTCGCTTTTGGTGTGAGTGTGACTACGCTAGAGCGGCCTGTGTGGGGGTTTATACAAACTCGTAAGTTCTCCAATATGCTGACAAACACTCTGATGCACCAATATGTCAAGGGTTAGGTTCATCAATGGGATAAACCTAAGGCCCCGGTCCGTTCTTTTTGTTTTCATTCTTGATTCTGAGCAAAAAACTGAGTTGCTCGTGGACCAACAATTATTCCGCTTTCGATTCTCACTCGCAGTCCATTCATCGCCGACACGCACACACCACACCAGCAGGAGCTGACAGCAGCAGCGCGACAACGACCACGAGCGATGGACAGCGACCTCGATGCTGCTGTCTGCGACCTCGACACGCTCGAGCAGGTTGCTGTCAGTCAAACCAGCGTGCATAGCTTGGCGCAACAAGACTCCAGCCTTCAGCACGTGCGTGGCGACGAGCGGTCCAAGTACGTGTGGACCGACACGATGATCGCTGCCATGCTCCGCCTGCGGTTTGAGGACGACGTGGTGGCACACCGCCTTCAGCAAGCGAAGACGAACAAGCAAAAGGAGATCGCGTGGTGTAATTTTGCCGCCGTCCTCACCGAAGAGGTCGGCGTCGCCGTAACAGACAGACAGCTCCGCACAAAGTACGCCAAGCTCAAGGCGGAGCACACCAAGTTCACGGCTGACACCTCGCGCAAAGGCAACAATGCAGCATCATTGCGGCCGCCGTCGTATCTCGACATCTTGCGTGAGTGGTTTAGCGGGCGCGGCGCTGATGTGAGCTCGGTGCTCTTCGATTCAAATGACACCGCAGCTGACCACGATAATGACGAGAGCGAGAACACGGTGGAGCCAATCCGCAAGCGTCAAAGGGTCGAAAGGAAGAGCAAGGAAGCAGGGGTGGCTGTGCTTGCACGTGAGACGAGACCCGGTATGCAAGCGATAGCGACAGCATTGCAGCAGCGCGGATCTGGTAAGTCTCTCGCGTTGACCCTCGCCGGCAACAACGAACAGCAGCGCGAACAATTGCAGAGAGTGCTGGACGCCAGCAACGAACAACACCGCCAACTTCCACAGCACCTCATCGACGCGCAGCAAACACAGACGCTGCTCATGCAACAAATGCTGATGGAGGCGAAGGCGCTGTTGTGCAAGTAGCTGTTCATTTGGTGAGTGTGAGGCGGAATCGAAGGAATGTTTTGATCACCTCTCGTTTGGCTTTGTCTAGGATGTGGCTCGTCGGTGCTTCGTGCGCAAGGGTTTGGCCTTCCAGCCGGTCGTGTTGTCCATGCAGTGGATCTGAGCCGTCGATGTGCACCGAGTCGTCGAAGTCGATGATGAGGTTGTACAGGACCATGCAGCTTACAACAACAGCACTCATGCTGCTCTCCGACTTCTGATCTACCGCTCGCAGCAGAATCCGCCATCGGTTCTTGAAAGAGCTGACTGCTCTCGCTCCACTACGATGCGGGTTCGTGAGTGGCAGTTGTTGTGGTAGCTTTTGTCGGCGTTGTCGAGTGATTCTCGTTCGGCGTACGGTGTGAGTATGTGTGCCCAGAGCTTGTATCCTGCGTCGCCGAGGAGGTGGTAGTTGTTGGGAAGAGTGCCGAGACGAGCTTGCCGAAGGCCGTAGCGGTTCCAGAGAGACTGGTCGTTCGCTGACCCCGCGCGCGCTGAACAGGAGCGGAACCGCATCTTGGTGTCCACGACTGCCTGAACATTGTTCGCCGGATACCCCTTTCGACAGTACAAGCCCTAGTAGTTTCTTGAACGAAGTTCGCGTATCAGTGTGCCGTCCACGGTGCCGATCAGCCCAGGCACGCCGGCTACTCGCTCGAACTCTCCTGCAACCTCCTGTCACTCTTTATCACTCTCTGGATGCATGATCACATCGCTTGCAATGCGCGTGAGCACGAGCTGGACTTCATTGATGTAGACGACGGCCCTGGTGTGGCTGACGCCGAAGACAGTAGCAGCCGCGTGAATCGTGCCGCCAGTTTAGTAGTAGTGCATGCATAAAGCGACACGCTTCATGATGCTTGTTCTGTGCGCGCGAGTGCTTCGTGGGGCGTGCACTTCGCCCCATTTTGCTTGAACTCGAGAGGCGATGAGGAGGAACGTGCTGAAGCGACAGCGCAGCATGCGTACGAACCAGCCATCAACACTGTCCTGTAGAGCATGGTCATACCGACTGCTGATTACAGTGTGTGTCGCTTCACGGGCACTGTCAAGCGCCCGTCCGTCCATGGTCGCAACACACGCTGTGACCGCTGTGGCGGCGCACGTGACAGCTAGCACTGCGGCCACAACCCCGTCCTCCTCCATTCGCCTTCTCTTTTGTGTTGTTCGGTGCAGTTTTGCTTTGAGAATCGTTTTCTCTTTCAGAACGACTCGTCGAGTCATTCTCCACAGAGAATAATTCTGGAGGGCTAGGTGAAAAATCGTCCAATCAGAGAAGTCAATTTTCAATTGCCTCATTTTCAAATGCCAGGGATTTATGCGGAATCTATGCTCGGTTGAATACATCGAATCCGGACCTATGGACCGTGAGGCCAAGGATTTATGCGGAATCTTTATGCTCGGTTGAATCCATCGAAAATGTCAAGATTTATTTTGGGCGATATGTTGGTTTTGAAAGACGTCCACTGACCAGACCTGTTCCTGACCTGAAAAGCAGCTCAGCTCGGTGAAGACGCACCTGGAAGAGCCCAGGGTCGGGACGCCGAAGCACTGGAGCTCCTGCAAGACTCTCTGGGTAACTCGCGTCAATGGCAGCGAGTGGATGCAAAGGTGACGAGTGAGTCGGGCGCAGGAAGACGCGGATCCTCGTCCTGGACGACACAGCCGCAGACACACTGCGTGTGTGCGAAGAAGTGCGCTGCTGTTTGAGTCGCACCGATAGCAGCCCGACCTTGCTCTCCGAACACGAGCTGCGGTGTGTCTGGCAGTTCGTCCGCAGTCGGTGGGTGGAGCGCTCTTTCGTCTGCGACTCGCGACGTGATGCTCGCTGTCCTCGAAGACCCGAAGACCCGCAAGCAGGTTGACGAGAGGTGACGAGAAGGAGTTCGGAGGAGGAAGCGGAGGCTGCTGGAGGCTAGAGAGACCCACTGGCTGTACCAGGCAGGAACGACAAAGGCCGACGCACCAGACCGAGTGTGTGGAGGAGAACAACAGAGACGGAAGGAGACTCACTTATGCCACAACCTGATGGGCTCTTGTTCTGCTGTGTGCTCACTCGAGCCTGACGTCCGAAGGCCAACGCTGCGTGACTGCGTGACAAACCCGTTCGTGAACTCCTGCGTTGCTGGCCGCGTCCACCGCCTTCGACTTGCGAGCATCGACGCAGCCGACGCAGCATCGTCCTGTTCCGCGTCACGCAAGTCGGTCGTGGAGTTCCTTGCTGACATCGCGCTCGTGCGAACTTTGTCGCCCGCAAGAGCGACGAGAAGCTGCGCGGGCATCAGATGCGCATCCGCAGCGACCGCCAGTACTCCGATCAAACAGTCACGACGACGACGATGCCAGGGACGCGAAGCGCAGTGGCGGCGCGTGCCGGTGGCCCCAGTTCGTGACGCCGCAGAATCTCAGCGCGACGCTCACGTTCGCGGTGTCGGCGTCGTCCTGAGCTGCGTCGCCGGCTTCCCGTTGGCCGCGCTCGGTATCACCGGAGCGCCGTCCTCGTCCTCCGTCCTGCAGTGTACCGCGGTCTTCTGTCGTCCGACACTGCGCAGCTATGGCGGCGCCATCGCCTGGCGACAGAGCGGACACGTCGCGTTCGCGCCGAGCCACGGGAGGATGCAGTCTTCGTGGAACTCGTGGCCGCACGGGAGCCGCACGACCCCCTGCTTGCGCTCATTCGGCTCGCCGCCGCCGCTGCTGCTCCGGACGTCGTCTTCGTCCCACGTGTCGTCGCCGTCATCGAAGCAGATGCAGCACGCGTAGTCGTCCTCTCGGGAGCACGCGGCGACGGCACCGCAGTCTTCGAGCGCGAGCACAGCGGCGGCGTGGCGGTTCTCAGCCTCGCGCCGGCACGCGGGCACGTTCAGGAAGGCTGCGATGTCGTCGTAGATGCCCCAGAGCGCCTCGTACGCCGAGGACGCCGCCTTCTCGTCGAACAGGTGCGCGTAGACGTCCGCGTAGACCGCGAGCAGGCAGCGCACGAAGGCGTAGAGCCCGGCGCAGCGCTCGCGCACGATGGCCTCCGAGTCGCAGCGGAAGTGGCGCCGCGGCAGCCCGAGCGCGAGCGGCCGACGCAGCACGTCGGCGAGGAGCGCGAACGCACGCTGCTTCCTGCGCGCGCGCTCCCAGAGCTGCACGTGGCCGAGCAGCCGGAGGCGGAGCTCGTAGAAGTCGGAGAAGCGCTTCTCGAGCACCCACGCGGGCTGCCGCTGCTGGTGCTGGCGCCGGGAGCGCGGGTCCTCGATCGTGAACGCGTAGACGGTGAACGGCGTCGAGGGCCCGAGCCGGCGCAGGTGGTGCTTGGCGCGCAGGTGCACGCCGAGGTGCTCGAGCTCCTGGCGCCGTGCCTTCGCGAGCCGCCGCAGCTTGGGCGTCAGCAGCGTCGCTGCTTCGTCGCTCATGGTGTGTGCGAGCGAATCAGCGTGTGTGTGTGTCTGCGAGGGTGTTGAGCTGCTGGAGGGACCGACCGGAGCAGCTGGCACAAGCGCCGTGCGTAGGGCGTCCAGAGAGAGCGAGAAGACGCAAGCAGTTCGAGCGTCGAAGGTCGAAGGTCAGCGTCGAAGAAGATCAGCTCTTGAAGCTCACATACTTGGAACGTGTGGTGGAGTATGAAAGAAGGGAGAAGGAACGAAGGGAAGGGAAGGGAAGGGAAGGGAAGGTGGACTATGGTACTTGCAGGACGCTACAGGACACACACGATCGCTACAGTTGGCACTCGAACGCCATCCACGGCGCCAGGTGCGCGCTGTCGTCGCTGCCGAGGTGGTGGCTCATCGCCCACGTCGGCTCCGCGAAGAGCTCGTCGATGAGCTTGAACTCGTCCTCGGTCATCGCCACCTGCGGGAGCGGCGGATGCGCGGCGCTCGCCTGGAGGTGGAAGGCGTGGAACAGCTGGTCGGCGGACGACGGTGACGCCGCCGCTGCTGCGAACGCGTTCGCAGCAGCGTCCATCGACGGCGAGAGCTCCGCCAAAGCCGCCATCTCGACCGACTGGAGCTTGAGCGCGACCGCGGTCTGAGTCTCCGCTGTGCGCTGCTCAACGGCGACGGACGCCCGCGCGGAGACCTGGAGCCCACGTTGGCGCCGCGCGATCTTCTGCCGGTACTTTTGCGCGTGGGTCATGACCTGGCGCGTCGTGCGCGTGCCGACGAACGCCGCGACCTTCTTCCAGGGCCCGGACGGGAAGATCTCGAGGCCGCGCAGGAAGCGCTCGTGCTCGTCGTCGGACCACCCGAGGCCGCCGTGCAGCGGCTGCGCGCTCGCCTTGGCGCGCGACGGACGCTTACGCGCACCGGGCAGCGGCCTCGTGAGCGGCAGGCGGATCAGCACGCGCTCTTCGTCCTCTGCTGCTGTTGCTGCGTCCTGAAGGCTACTGTTGCTGGTGCTGGTGCTGGTAGCGGGGACCACCGGCACTTCGGTGCTCACGAAGAGTTGGCTGCGGATGCGCTTGGAGATCGTCATGGTGCGAGGTGTGCTGCTTGCGGTGCTGGTGAGGACGGCGCGGATTGGATTCTGGCAGCAGGAAGAAGCCGTAGGGAAGGACGGAAGGACACGTGCGCTGAGAGCGTGAGAGAGAGAGAGCGATCGAGCGAAAGCGGCCGTGGCGGCGGCGTGCGGCGGAAAGCGTCTGGGCTGAGCCGGTCGGCCACGCGCTGAACCGCTCGGGAAGCGCGTCGGCAGCGGATTTGTTGAGCTCGTCGTGTATTTGGCGTCGAGCAAGCGACGACCGACACGCGCCGAGGTTCTGCGGTCTCCGCTCCTGCGGCTCGCGCTCGCACACACTCCACCAGTCTCTAGAGATGTGTGCGAGTCGAGCAAATCGATTGCCATGAATGAGTCAACGGCGGCGGACATCTAACTGCTGGTGCGTCGACTGATATGAGGCCGGAGAGAGCCAAACCCT
Organism: Globisporangium cystogenes; assembly: GCA_023334215.1. Classification (NCBI taxonomy): domain Eukaryota; phylum Oomycota; class Peronosporomycetes; order Pythiales; family Pythiaceae; genus Globisporangium; species Globisporangium cystogenes. Next base: position 2,360 of record JAASGM010000764.1, on the reverse strand, counting down.
ACAGTCTGTGACCGCGGGGCGAGTGGTCGTGTGCGCGGCGAGCGTGTGGCTCGCAGCGCGAGGACTTCGCGTCGCTCGGGCTCCGACTCGGAGCGCTCGACGACGGACCGACCCGAGAGCAGCAGCGTAGCGCAGGAGGAGGAGCGAGCGCTCGTGCGGGTGGCTCTGCGGCGATATCGAGTGCGCACGAGCGGACACATCCGGACACGAAATCCTCGAGCAGCACTCATCAAGAAGCAGCAACGAGCCGCATGTCCGGCCACATCGCTCCCAACTCGCATGGCTGAGCGGCGGCGGGGGATTTTTCGGTCGCGCCGAGCTCCGTTCGCGCCGGTCGACACCACCAATCTCTGTATCGCGTGGCTGTGGCGAACTCGGTCGCGAGAAGAGTGGGGGTTCGAATGCTACCGGCGCACCCGACACGCAGAGACTATCTGAAACAGCATTCGCGCGGCGTGCGTGAGAACCAACTCGATGAGCACTCGCTCGAGGTGCGCCACGCTTGCCACCATCGGAGAGAGTTGAAGTCGAAGGAGCTGAAGTAACATTTCATTATCCCCACGTCGAAATACTTGTACGCGCGTCACCTTGATTTATTCTCTATTGCATCCAACCTTTCTTTCTTCACTATTCAAAATGCCACAACTTCACCGTGGCAGCAACGGGAACACCATCGCTCGTGGTGAACATGCTCGCGGTCGGGCAAGTGTACAAGTGTGTGATTGATCATATGTGGGAACTGGAATCCAGTGTTGCTAGTGTGCATGCTCGTCGTGTTCGCGGCGCACGAGCTGGTCGAGACACTCGTTGATAAACTCGTCGTCGAGATCGTCAGCAAGGTCATCGAGAGAGCCGAGCGCCAGGTCGGCGGACTGGAAGAGCGGCAGCAACGTTGCATCAAAGCGCTCCATCTCGATCGCAGAGACCGTGAACTCGCTCGTGGAATTATCCCCAGGGGATCTCGTTCCCTTCGCAGACGCCACTGCACTTGCTGCTCCAGTAGCCGCATCTTGAGCGGGCGAACTCGGAGTGCTGGTAATACGTGAGCTCGCGGTAGCAGCTCCAGACACGAACTGATCCTCGTCGCGCTTCATGCGCGCGATGCGCTCGCGGTACTTTTGCGCGTGCGTCATGGTCTGTCGAGTCGTGCGCGTGCCGACATACGACGCGACCACTTTCCACGGACCCGACGGGTATCGCTCGAGTGCCTCGAGGAAGCGGTGGTGTTCCTCTGGCGTCCACGGCTTGCCGTTGCGCTTCGTGACGCCGGGGTTGAGCGTGTTCGACGGTGCGAGACGGATCAGCTGCTCCTCGTTCTCGAAGAATTGGCTCTTGACGCGCTCCGAGATGGTCATGACGGAGTGAAACGGGGGGAATTGGTTTGCTTGTCACTGTTGCTGCTGCTGCCGGTGTGATGTTGTTCTTGTGATGTTTGCAGTCGCAGATGAACTGCTGATACTGCTGCTGCGCTGTAGAACGTACTTTGCTGTCAAGTTTGAGAATGACATCGACGAAAGCTCCGAGAGAGAGAGAGAGAGAGACGCACGTGACGTCTCCTCAATCAACTTCGCTCACACGCTGCTGTCCGTGCGGCTCTTCAGAGCTTTGTGCGTTGTTCACCCACGGCAGCGCACCAGACCCCCACTCTCGCGCTTGTCGCTGAAACACGGGTACTTTGCCTCCGCAGAAAGGAGCAGTAGCAGTTCCGAGTCTCCGCGACGAGAAGCGCCCCTGCCGCCTGCATTCATCCACCAAGGGGGGTGCAATGCACCCACGCAGCAGCGCTACTGTTCTTGTACTGCGCATACTCGTCGACGGTAGCGTAGCAACGGCATCTGCGCGTGCTCCAGCTTCGGCCTTGCGACGATCAAAGCATCGTGATGTTCGCTGGAACCGCTCGAAGCGTACCCATACATCCCCTGTGCTGAATCCTCTGATACGGTGACCTAACGCAGCGCATTCTAGAGCCTCCGAGAAGACGTTCGCATATCGCGAGGAGCAGCGCACCCATCCACAAGTCTCGGTGACAACTGAAGCAACAGATATGGGTGCACCGCCTCCCATCAATGGGCATCGTGGTGGTGGTTGGAGAGTGGAGTTCCGGAGTTCCGACGGACTTCGGTGCTACTAGTACAGTGACGACCAGTTCACTTTGCACCTCGTGGAAGTCGCAGTAGGTGACGGAATCTGAGCGATTGGAGACACACGAGACAGAGGAACACCAACGCCAGCTCACACACAACGATGACTATCACCAGCGCCGTGCAGAGCCAATTCTTCCTCGACCAGCGCCACTTGATCCGCCTCCCAGCGAACGACGCGAGCAGGACCGTCGTGGCGAAGCGCAAGAGCGGCACCAC